>CABFVX010009986.1:0-15944 GCA_902151425.1 Timema shepardi | reverse complement strand
ACAAGCGTGTTAGCCAACTACGCCACCGAGGCGGGTACTTAGATAGTAAACACTGAATTTTTAAGGAAGCCTACTTTCAACCACCAACTTAATTTCCATCTAAAAAGTTATCAAAAGCCTCCAACAATATTTTCTTATGGATTCTTTTATAAGGTACACTTTCACCATTGATTAAACTGACTAAGAATGTAATAAAATTGTAATATTTTTTCCCGCCATGAATTTACAGTTTTCAAATAATGGGTTGCCGGTGAAAATAAGAGTTTATTACTACCTGGGTACTAATGGTGCACATTTTTTGATTATAGCCAATGTTGGCAATATTTCAAAAGCTCTATATAAAATGTGTGATGCATTCATATCATGTGGTTATATGTTAACACATTAATTAAAATCAAACCAACCTTATTCTTATGGGCATTGATGGAAGCATAGCGCACTGTGCCTCTGAAGCCAGCTGCAGCACGTGGAGCACGCACCTCTCCAGTTGCTGTTGTATACTGACGTGCCAACCCAAAATCCAGCATGTATACACGACGGCAATTGTGAGGAAGGCGGCCCACAGAAAAGTTAGACTAAAAAACATAAAAAACATTAACATAGTCTATCTGAAATGATATTAATAAATCACTTCTGATTAAATAACTCAACAATTTACCAAGCAATAATTCAGATTTAACTGGAGAAATCACTACATAGCTTTTATTAGAGGACTTAAGGAATGATTTTAAATTTATATGACTTCTTTACATACGGCCCTGTCATTCACATTAATTAATAAAAAATTAAAAATGGGCAAGCAAGAGTTTATAGCGCTTTATAAATATTTACCTTAAATTACTTTGGGAATTAATGTGATGGTGAATATCTCTTTTGAAAATGAAATAAACTAAGTATCTAAAGAGATGGCTAGCCGCAAAAAGTTGATTACAATCCCTTTAGTACTAATCAAGTCAAAAATATAAATTAAGTAAGACGAAAAAAGGTAAAATTACATGTTTTTATATGAATAGCTTACTGGTTTAATATCCCTGTGCAAAAAGCCAACTTGGTGAATACTATCAATGGCCTTGAGAATCTGCAAACCAAGTCTGAGTGTTGTTGAAAGAGAAAAAGCGCCTCTTGGTTGAGAGCGGCGTAACTCAGCTAAGTTCTTTCCTTGTAGCTGCATTACAACATAGTTGAAGCGGTCATTACGTCCACAGCCAATGAAACGGCACACATGCTCTTTTCCTAACAAATGAAAATGCCCATTGTTCATTGCAATAGTAAGGATAAACTTTATTAAAAATTATTATATAAAAATCTATAATATATATATAACATATCTATATAATAAATATATAACATATCTATATAATAAATATATAACATATCTATATAATAAATATATATATCTCATATCTATATAATAAATATATAACATATCCATATAATAAATATATAACATATCCATATAATAAATATATAACATATCCATATAATAAATATATAACATATCCATATATATATATATATATATATATATATTAGGGGTGTGGGAAGGCCACTTTTTAAATGTGAAGTGAAGTGAAGTCGAAGCAAATCTTGAAACTTGCGAAGAAAAGTTGAAATCGAAGCTACATAGAATTTTTGTTGTCACTTAACACTACTTTTAAATTTTAAAATAACTATTTTTCTAGATACTGTTAGTAAAAAGGACCAAGAAAATTTTCTTATTTGTGACCTAAGGACTATATTAAGAATTAATGCACACAGGCTTACTGATAATCTTAGTAGATTCTTAATAAAGTTTTAATTTTTACTTACATCATAGAGTTTATAATATTATTTTGCTAACTTTACATATTCATGTCTTTTTATCTGCATTTCTCTGATAGTACTTATTATACATTAAATTCTGTTTTAATTTCCCACTTTCCGTATTAACCATTTTGAATAGTAAAGAAAATGCGAAGAAGCTATGAAAAACTTATGTGTCAAAATGCACTTGTAAATTTGTCAGAGATAATTTGTCAGAGATAATTCCAAGAAGATGGGATATTAAGGACTAAACATTAGACGTGAGCTGGGATGATAGCACAACTAAACCACTTTCTCTGCTTCATACCAGGGACCATGGTGTTATTTCTTTATCGGTAGCTTTATTTTTTACAAAATTATGTTGGCGATAGTGAATATAATGTATTAACATTTACTTATCCACTTTAGATCTATGCTTACGTTGTGGTAGTTTTATTACTAATCGGTGTTAAAATTCTGTATAGTAACAGTTTTAAAATTATTAAATATTGAAAAATGTAATACTTAATAAGATAAAATTAAATTGTTTGATGATTTATCGAAGATTTATCCTTCCTTCAAAATTTTTCGAATATGTGAAAGCTATTGTAGATAGGTCTAAGTCGAAGCCAAATGAGATTTGACCTTCAACTTCGACTTTTTGAAGCTTCGCACACCATTATATATATGTATAACATAATTATTTTTTCTTTTTTTAGGCCAAACTAACTACCTTGTTTTAAATCTGAAATGAAAGATATGGCTGGATAGATAGATAGAGATATATAATTAAATATAGTTTTGTGCATGTGTGTGTAAAGAGAGATAAATAGATAGATTTAGCTCTCTATATATCTTTCATTTCAATCACAACAAGGCTACCGAGTATTTATTGCAAATAAAAAATGATGACAATCATTGATAATTTTCCTAGTGTTTTGGGATGCCAATTTCTATTTTAGAAACTTCAAAATAGATATAAATGTAAACAAGTGAACAATTTAAAACAAAGTGGTTTATTTGGGCTAGAAAAACCAAAAATAATTCCCTGTTTTTCAACAAAGGAAAGTAAAATTACTACAACTCAAAAATAATAGTAATTGTTAACGTTACAAAAATTAAATAATGTAACAAATTTTTAGATTCAGTATATTAGAAATAGTCATCAATAAGTCTAGTAGAGAGAAATAAAATCAATAGAGAGTGAATACCGATACTAAAATAAGAATGAAACCATTTTTATTTAGAAGCCAAATCAGAAGTGTAACGCACTAGTACGCTTTTGGGAAAGATTCAGTTTACAATTTGTCCAATATTTTTGAAGGTTACCTGTCATTTATTGTAATTCTTATTCTTGCTCAGGTGATTAAGCAGTTGGAACCTCCTAATCATCATTAAAACAAGAGCTGGGGAAGTTATATTTATGTTTTTGTGTTAATTGTTTCCTAAGTTTTTCTTTTTGGTGCTAGGCATATAATGTATAATCAACCATAATAATTAAACTCTTAGTTCAAAAAACTAAGAATATTTAAATGTTTTTAATTTGTAAGTTAAATAACATAATTGTTAATGGTAGAATATGATTAAAACATTGATAGGGATTCTAACAAAGATTTCCGTGCTAAGCAGGTCAATTTATGCCCTTCTTTATGTTAGTTTAGGTTTCTATTCTATGTTATTTAAATATTTATGATCATAAAAAGAATTTGTTTAATATATGGGCTCATCACCTCTGCAATAATTTAACAATATGTATGTTCGAGATGTTGTGAAACCACAGTGTGATACTATTGCTTCTTTGATGCACCTGTAGATAAAACTATCTTGACAAGTCAATTTGATTAGCTCATTTGTACTTTTTTTCTTCTTCTGATAACTAACTCAATAACGATCACATTATTATCTGCTTGTTAGTTACTAAAATTGTGTGTTTCTAAACAAATTATTTAGAAATACATGTGTGGTGTATTTTAATTATTTGTGTGTGCTCTAAATTTATAAACTTAGCATGATACCAATGTGTTAGGGTAGCCTAATTATTATGAATATCAACATGTGTCAAAGGTGCCCATTTTCTCTTCAATGAGTATAAAAGAATCCCATTCCAACAAAAGTGTTTTTGTAAGTATATAATTTTTATAAATAATGGAAGTTCCCCCATACTACCCTACCCATCAAGGCATTTTCCTTTTTTTTTTTCTAGCACTGCATCTTACCACCCGTTAGGGTTGTACAAATATAAACTAATTATACTAATGAGTAAGTGATGATGAAGGTTGAATTTATAGGAAGTATACCCACATTCCTTTGTGTGGAGGGAGGATGGAACACTATATAAGAAAAACCACCCTCAATACACTCAACCCATTCTACTCATCATCAGCAGTCCAGTCTACCGCGAGTATGACACCTTAGGTCAATGCAGCCACCAAATTGGGTCATATTGCATTAAAGTAATGTTTGCATGGTCTCCAAAAATAAGGTTATAAAACTAAATTGAAAATAAAAAAAGCTTTTGCATTGCATAAAGTCTTACTAGTTTACATTATCCACAGTGGCCTATCAAGTGGTTTGCAGGATCCCAGTAAGTTTGACAATAATAATAAATTAAATAATAGTGACCACATATAATTCAAAAATTTGAAATAATAAATATTAAACATAAAATATCCAAATGTATTTTCTCAGTGGAGACAAATAGCACAGAAAAGGAAATATGTACCTAACTTAAATCAACAAATATGAACCATTATTTATCAAATATAATGTTTAGAATGTTAAAAATAATCAAACTCTTAATTACTAAATCATTATGATTATATTATTATTATTCAAGATTTGGTTTAATAAATTAATTTGTGCTGTGTTTATTGACCTACGGAAATGATTATAAATAATGTCTATCCTGAATAGTTTTCAAACCTCCACCCCCTACTTCTAAGGACTCAATGGTCCCCCCAGTGTGCATAGCTTCCATTTGGTGATCCTTCAACACCAAAACTTTGAGAAATACTGGCCTAAAACTACATTTGTTTTTAAACAATTACAATACTTAATCTTTATATTAAAAAAATGCTTTGGTAAATACTAAATTACCTTGCAACTTTTTCAGTACTGCAACTTCCATTTTAAGAACCTGCTTCGGCTGGCGGGCCGATTCCACCTTAAGCGCCACCTGTTCCTTAGTGACAAGGTCAAGGCCCTCATAGATTTCACCAAATCCACCACCACCAATTTTGCGTACCTGAAAATAAATTAAAATGAATGTACATTTTTGTGCACTGTTTTACTTTCCAGTTGGACTATTCACATATTTACACCAAACGGCTAAGGATTGAATAAATTAGAATTCGGAGGAAAGATACCAATATTTGAATGGATGGAGAGGGGGGATCATTTAGAAAAAAAAACACTAGTAAGATTCAAACACTACTATCTGCCACTGAACATTCTAGTCTTATGCCAGAATGGTGCCTTAAATCATGTGACCGCTTATTTAAGTAATTTGCATATTCATTAAACAATAAGAAAAAGAATGCAAGCATTTTAAAATTAATGGGGTTTTCACTAAATAATGAAAAATTAATGGGGTTTTCACTAAATAATGAAAAATTAATGTTGTTTGGCTTTAAACCATAATCATCATGACAAAATGTTTCCATCCTGTGGCCAGGTCAGTTTAGTAAAATGCCTCCATCTTCCTCCATCCCTCCACCATTCTTCCTCCCTTAAATGCTTCCATTTTTCTCCTCATTTGCACACTTAATGTTAGATGCTCTTCATTTCTTTCTTGGTCTCCCATGTGGTATTTTCCCTACATTATTTATCACCATCATTTTCTTTAGTATTCTCTCCTTTTCCATCCTCATTACATGGCTGCGCCATCTCAGCCTTGCTTTCTCTACAATCTCATGTACTCCCTGTTCCTCCAATATTTCCCAAAAAATTTCAATCCTAAAATTACCAATATGAAAAACTCATGCAATATACAGCACAAATAAGCACCTTAAGTTGCAGGAACACACAGGGCTGCTGACAAAAATATTGATGGTTCACACTATACACAACACATATCTTACAAGCGCTCAACATCAGAGAGCGTACAAGAAAGTGCCTTCTACTTCAGAAAAAGCCAGGCTAGCTAACCGCATCCGGCTGACAACCATATCTGAAGGGTGGGGAACTTTGGTTTCACATTGCAAGGTGCTGATAGCTGCGCACCTGACTGCATGCCATTTCAAAAACATTGCTTGCTATTACCTAAGCCAAAAACATATTTTTCTTGAAACTATTATGGCAAGATAAAATTGTTGTGTGATTGCAAATAATAATTTATTATTATTATTAGCACCATGTCTTACTACCCGTTCTGGTTGTACGCACTTACGCTAATGTGTAGTGGTAGGATGATTGTGAGATGAAATGGAGGACCTACAGTTTAACGTGGAATCCGAATCACAGTGCAGGCCTGGCATTCCCCACATTCACAAGATGTCTTGTCAGAGGTGAAGAAAGGGTTTGGTAACCAGATAAATCTGTGCCGGGACCGAGGATTGAACCCCAGCCGCCAGCATAGAAGTCTGACACCTTACCCCTAGACCGCCAGGTCACCATAATAATTTGTGATGCTATGATTTATAAGTTTGGGCTTACGCCTTCGCGCCCTAAGGACAAACCACCCCTATGAACAGGTATAAACTACTTGAAGTTGTCAGAAATAGTGAATCTGTTTTGAGCAAGCAAAACCAGATATGATTATTACTTACAAGTAATCTGGTCATACAATATTTATGCCATAATAACATTAATATAAAATGTGAAGTTTTATTTGATATAAATTATCATCATTATTATGATTATCATTAATCCAACTTTAACTTTATAGCACCCTAAAGTATAGAAATATGACCTAAAATTGAGAACTGCTCAAAATATGCACTTACATATGCGAATTAAAATGTGTTTATTTGAAGTCTGGGTAGCATAAAAAGTTTATAATTTTTTTTTTTAATAGTCTATTAGTACCTGTTCGGGTTATATGCTTATGTACTAATTACACAAATAGTTTTAGGAATTATGGATATTATATTTATAGGTGTACCCGCATTTGCGTGGAGAGAGAGTGGAAAACTATTTTGGAAAAGCCACTGTCAGACACCCGACCAAGATTCAAACCTCTATTTCCCCATAATCAGCAGTCTAGTCTACTGCGCGAGCTAAGCATTAGACCACGCATCTGCCGAAGCAAGTAGATGTTGAAACACTATGGATTTAATCGCCCCGCATTGGGCGTCGATTAAAACACTATGGGGTTTTTCCAGGTATAATAATGCTGTGATGATGTTTAGGTTGTCTATAGCTTCGTGGTCGAGCGCCTATCATCACTGTATGGAATAGATACCGTTTAACCAGCTGTTAATTGCTCTGTGGTCAAGCACTAATTAAATCTGTATATTTAATTTAATTATAGAAAGGGAACTTTTGATGGCTGTTTATTCACACACGGTTTATTTAAATGACATCTGTTAATCACTTATACATACTCCAATTAAATGTTTTATATCAATGCACACTTGTGATAATAACGTAAATTACTGTATTCTCTGTTAGACTGTGACTGCGAGAGCCAGTGCTAGATTTGTGAGTCCCTCACTGCGTTGCTTGTATGAGTGTGGGTGTTAAGAGCGACTTGTGTGTGTGTGTGCACTTGTGCATGGGGTGCCCTCAAACATACGCACAACAGCTTATATATGACATACCCCATGCCTCTTGCTTCCCTTGCCACCAGTGTAAAAAACTAACTAATATAAAGAGTCCTGACGACAGGTGTTGTGAAGGCTAGCTTCTTATTGGTATAGAGAATTGGCGTCTTTTGCCAAATACTGCGGAGATGTTCCTTTTAACAGGAAATAGCGGACTTGTTCCTTTAACAGGAAATAGCGGACTTGTTCCTTTAACAGGAAATAGCGGACTTGTTCCTTTAACAGGAAATAGCGGACTTGTTCCTTTAACAGGAAATAGCGGACTTGTTCCTTTAACAGGAAATAGCGGACTTGTTCCTTTAACAGGAAATAGCGGAGTTGTACCTTTAACAGGAAATATTGTATAAAAAATATATTTTAGTGGTGAAATCCTTTTACCATTATTTCTGAAAAGCGCGTGTTTCTTCATGGATGAATCATAAAAGGATCTTCTACATATATTACATTAAAGAAAAATTACCTTCATCCATGACTTCTTACATACTTTAGAGTAATCCAAACCAATATCATTACAATGTTTATAATTCATTAAGCATTAAATTCGAAGTAAAACTTTACTTTATTCGAATAAACCCCACTTTTAGATTCATAATTTGTATTTTCAACATATTAAAAGATGGATTGAATCCACTATTTCGCAAATCTGAGTCTTCATTTACCTAAGAATCTGGAAACATTATTTCAAATCCATATCTTGGAAAAAATAATGAGCTAAAACAAAGTAATAGAAACTAAAAATATTAACCAAGTGTTAACTTTTTTGCTATAACACATTCATTATAACAATCATTTATTCAAATAAGTGGTTAATTAATGGGCTTGGGTCTGGTTATTATGATTTTACTTTCTCACGACCGTTTGGGCAGAAATAGTACTGTGATAGTAAAAAAAAAATTGAATACAAGATTTGATGGCTATCAACATTTCATGACCCACTGAACCAGAAAAGTGTTTTTTGTGATGACGTCTGTGTATCTGTATCTCAGCCTAGAAATAAAACCATTCTATTGATTAGCTAAAACTTGGTAGCTAGAGTTTTCATAACGTTCCCCTGCGAGATTTTTTGAATTAGATAACTAAACCTATAATTAAAGGTAGTTTACCCAAAGTGAAAAAAAGAAAAATATCGATTTTATTAAAATCTACTGTAAATATTCAAACTAATTTTTTTATCTAAACACTGTTTAACATTACAAACAAAATGGCAATTATAATTTTTCCATGAAAATAACTTTGAGGGTACTTTTACATAGAGAGAAATTTCCAATTTTGATCATAGTGCCTCAACTAACAGGTTGATGCATTAGTCTGTATAGCATTTGTTGTTGCATTGGTAACAATAAACGCTAAGAATATTGATTGTCAATTGTCATGAACCATATTGATGCCATATTGTTGTGCTAGTGAATACATCTACTAGTTATAGATTTTGAAGAAATTTAGTGTATTTTTTTTTAATAAGGAAATGGAGTGTCAAGTGGAAAAATGAAAACCTTTCCAACATTTCCTATTGTTTGAGTCTAACCGAGGAGCAAAAGCATCGAAGACTGCTAGAAGCATTTGTGCTGTTAACAGGGGAATGTCATTGGGAAGTTTATGGCAAGAAAATGTTTTTTTCTTTTCAAAGAAGGCCATTTGGACCTGAATGATTCTCCACATTAAGGAAGACCATCCGACTTTGATGATGACTGTTTTAAAACTTCAATCCTCAACGATCTACTTCAATCAACTCAATGTGCCATTGAGATTAAATGTGACCAATCAACCATCGTACAACATTAGCATTCAATGGACAAAGTTCAAAAAACAGGGAGCATGGATACTGTATGCTTTGAGGGAAAACAACAAAAATTAGCATGCAACCATTTGTGCTTCTTTGCTTGCTCATCATCGTTTAGCTCAACAACATTGATCGTTCTCGGCTCAGACTGTTATAAGTGACGAAAAATGGTGTCTTTATGTAAACATCTGTCAACATCAAGAAGCGAAAGGAATGGTTGAGCCCTAACAAAAAAAGCAACTCCCCATGCAAAAGCTAGAAGGAAGATAATGTTGTGCATCTGGTGGGACAAAGAAGGTGTCATGTACTACAGATTGCTTCCTAGGAATGTAACAATCACTGCTGAAATTTATTGCCAACAACTTAGACGCCTTGAGACTGCAACCCAAGAAAAGCAACCAGGAAGACAAAGTTATTTTGTATCACGATAATGCCCGCCCAAATTCTGCCAATCTGACAAAAATGATCACCCAAGAGCTTGGTTGGGATGTTATTCCGCATCCACCTTATTCTCCAGATCTTGCACCATCAGATTTTCACCTTTTACATTCTTTAATCAACAATCTTCAAGGAAATTCTTTTCATGATGAAGCTGCTCTTCAAGATTGGCTTGACAATTTCCTCAACTCCTAACCACCATATTTCTTCAGGCGCGGAATCGAAAAACTACCAGAACATCAGGGGACAGTAATAAACAATTCAGGAGAATTATGTTATTGATTAGTATCTGTATTTTGTTCATGTATGTAACATGATTATGAAGTAAAATAAAATGTCTGCATGAGAAAAGCTACGGACTTATGCATCAACCTAATATTTGAAATATGAAATAACTTAACATAAAGTTATAGTACCATTAATAGTAAAAATATTTTAATTTGAAAAACATTTTTCTAAAACCAATCATTTCTGAGCTATAAGTAAATATATTTTGTATGAAAAATTTGAAATATGAAGTTTATTATTATGCTATTTGGGGGAAAGATGTTCTTTTCCCTATGTTTCTGAAACAGTGTATACTATTTCATTTATACTCTTTGGTGGAATGTTTGTGCAACAATACATATTGCTTTGTTTCAAAAATATTATGAGTTTTTAGTAAATGTCTCTATTTTACTATAAAAAGAGAGAAAGGCTGTGTGGTGCACCGTTATATTTATTCTCTTAGTTATGGTTGGGATGAGCCACCAATAAGGAGTATTAGAGCTCTAAAACAAATTCAAATTGGGAATTTTCAAAAAGATATTTTCCCAAATCTTCAAATTTCTTTAAGAGAATTCCATCACTCGCAATATATTTTGTATAATGGTTTCCAATTTATATAAGCTTCAATTCTTGAACCAAATTAACTTTACTGCTCAATATCATCTAAATTAAATCGATAAACTAGGGAAAATAAAATACTTAACTAACCTTTCTACGTTTTTGAACAAAAGGACTTAAATGCTGATTACAATTATATGATGTATATTTAGCACCATGTCTTACAACTTGTTCAGGTTATATGCATATGAAACTATGCTAATTGAGTAGGGCTGAGGAAGGAAGTATTTTAGAGGTAATCAAATTGTATTTGCATGGAAGAGGAGTGTAAAATCGTTTAGGAAAAAAAAAAACTGCTAGAAGACCCAAGACCCGAACTCCCTGTCATCAGCTAGCATGTCTATCACGAAAGTAACGCCTTAAAGAACATTTGAACACTAAAGTAGGTGCAATTAAAACAAATGTAGCATGTCAATCAGACAGATTGGAAAGCTACAATTAAATATCAATATTTTAATAATTTACGAAAGAAACAAACAATATTAACATATTTAAAAAAGTAATCTACCTCAAAGTTTATTTTCTCTGACTAGATGCAGTCAAAATAAAATTACGTATCTCCCTAAATTGAAACACGTGGTTCAAAAATATTGTCCTTTGATAAATACTGTAGCAGATATCAAAGAAGAGGATTAACATTATCATATTTATGTATAAAATACGTTGACGCATGCCCTTTGCTATTGGATGATGTCGGATAAATTTACATACGCTTGCCATGCTGTCTACAATAAAATATAGTAAAGTACATCTAAATTACAAATTCTCATAAAAATAATAACTGATCCTAAATAATATAATCAAAGCAGATATATTTAAATAGAAGATGCTTTGGTATCTACTCACCATGTCAAGATGTCCTTGGATTTGGTTGCCACATATTTGAAACGAAAATTATTCAAAGATGGCAGCCACACGTGCTTGCATTATAACACCTGACTAAGAAAAGGAGTGTATATTGAGATAGACACACTAACCCACTCCACGTCAGAAGACTAGTAGAGGTTCAAGGAATCATGTTTTACCCTTACCCCGCAAGCGGCTTTCACAGATTCATTTTCTTTTCACCCCGCCTTCATCCGTCCCTCTCCTTGTCTATATTCCTGAGTTTACCACTATTTTTGCTTTGTTCCGTTCATATCAGATTTGGGACTATATATAGGGCTGCTACCAGGTTCACAATATACCCGTTCTACTACAACCAAGCGTCGAAGGAGTAACTTCTACACAGTCACGTAACCAAGAAGAGCGACGACCATGGAGTATTGGCCGTCAGATCCACCGTCACCCTGGCCAGGACGTCTTGCTTGGAGTACTTGAATATCCTGAAATCGTCGTTAAGTCCTTACGACTTAGGGTCTAGTTTTTGTTTAAAAAACTAAACAATGTATATCTAAATTTTATTATTTTATATTTTTTGTCGAAGCTTTTTTGTTAATTTAAAATTTTGTCAAATGGATAGTTAATTAATTTAAAGTTTTGTTGACTTCCAGATGGAAGAGTTTCAGTTAATTCAGTAAATATTGTGTCCTGCAGCCTGAAGGACAAGTCTAATTTTAGTGACTTAGTGAATCAAGTCCTAGCTACTTTTTTTTTCCTGTGTCCTTATGATAGAGTCTTTACATTATGAGCCTTTGGCTTAGAAAGTTGTAATGTCTTATTCATAGACTTGCAAACTTCCACAAGTTCCATTAATCTATTTTGAGCCAATATTTCTCACGACGCCGTTTACGTCGTGTGTCATCTGTTTAATTTTTGGATGGCTACAACCAGGCTGTCAGTCTTGTTTTCCATGTCACAGTTGAGTCAATGGAAATCTATATTTTGTATTGGTCAAGTAGTCACGCTTCTCGTGCGGTATTAGCTTTGGTGCGCAAACCAGGGAACTGCACTAGAGTCATAGTGGGGTCCAAGCAAATAATACCTATTTTTCTTGCCTGTTGTTTGGATCCTATTGTTTGTGTTGCTCTTAGTGTAATTGCTATTAGAATTTTATGTACTATTGAATGCTCTGGCAGTACCGAAAAGGAATAAGATCCAGCCATAGTACTATTTTGTTGACACCTGTTTCTTAGCCATCGACCGCTGTTATCAACAGATCTTTCTGTTGTTTATAATTATTCGAAATGTTTAAAGTGTAACATTACGTTGTAAAATGTTACAATAGGACCCCGACCCATGATGACGTAAGCGCATGTATCACAGTTAATCATACTACCCGCTCCAATAAATACAACTCAATTAGGATCCCTACAATAGTAATATTCTCTGTTGTAGTTCATGTAGGTAAATAAGACATGATAAAACAATGCTGGACAATATATTTCACTACCAAATCCAATTCTATGTTAATAGTTTGTTCGTATACTTACCAAATTATTCTGCTTACACTAGTAACCTGCAAGACTGGTCTACACCAGACAAACTAATACGACGAGTGGGGCAAGTGAGATTCGATGTGTCAACAAGACGTCCTGGCTCTCCGTTTTCAACTGGCGAATTATGAGCTTATTATGAGCTGTGTAACTTTGAAGACAACAAGGAATAACTACGTACCTGACCTCTGGTGGTTGGAAGAAGAACCACCTATAAAACACCGGAAGATTGGAGTAACTGGCTGATATTCCAATGGAGCAAAATAAACAAAGGTCTACGTGACTTTTGAAGACATCGTTGACGTCCCCTAATGCATGTTTCTGTCTCCCACCTCCCCTTTCTTGCAACGAAACTCTTATATAATGGCTACACAAGTATGCCAAAATTGACTATCTTATCATCTACGATGGCCAACGGACCATTGTCACGACCTGGGCAATGGCAGGATAAACTTGTAGTTTGTATCAAAATCATAACAATGGTGATTCGTGTTTTGGACTCTAATTTATTTTCAACTCTAATAATTTTTGTATATAAAACTTTAATCTTCTGTTTCTAAAACTATCTTATGTTCTATTTAAATTAATATTCTACTTTTGGTATGTCGCCACCTAGGCGCTAGAGTTCCTTTTTGTAATATTCATTCACGTTGATATCCACAAATTTAATTGATTCAAAGTTTGTATGAGTTAAAATTAATGTTTGATATTGTGGATAATTGTATTAATGTTTCCTAATTATCGAAGTAACGTTTCTTGTTTAATTAGCTTTTTGAATAATCGTAAAGTAATGTAACTATTATTTTTTGTTATGTGTTATCGATGGCTTTAATTAACTATTGCTAATTTGAATATCTTGTTCTTATGTATGTTCCTTTAGGACTTTTGAAGTATTGTTTACTGATGGAATTATTGTTTGGTTCTGTATTCTGAGTCAGGATCAGATAGTCCCGCGGGAGTTTGACTAATGTCTGTAGCCAAACTCTCGTGTTATGTAAACTTCGTTATATAAGGTTTTCAAAGTTAAAGTAACGTAAACTATATCTTAGTTTTCTGTGAATAACGAAACCTTTAATAACCATTTCAAGGTACCCATGTGGCCCTTATAATCTTATACCATATTTAATTTCATACGTAATGTTGTTGTCTCATATAGACTGAACCGTTAGGATAATGATTGGATTTCAAGTTTCTTTTCTGTAAATATATCTGCGACATATTGTTGTTGTCGCCGAGTTTAATTTCCAACATAACTCATTAAGATATAATGAGACCATGTAATGTTATCTGCACTCTTGTTATTAATGTGAATAAACTTCTCATATTGTTGCTTTTAAATATTTCTAATCATTTCCCTGTAACTTGTTCCCTAGCTTCACTCTCTCCCTTTTATTATTTTCACTGGTCAGGTAGTAAGAGGACACAGAGAGGGTGTAACAAAAGGATATTATTTTGAAAACCCAATGAAGCAAAACTGATTAAAATTTACATGTTTATCTTGTTCAATACCTTCAGTTAGTAACTATTTAATTGTTCTTCTTTTTATAAAAAACTTCTACCTGTAGCCTGGCGTCTGCACAGCCCCTGTAGCTACAGTCAATACATCACGATTCTCAAAGTCTTATTGTGTGCATCAAACTTCAGACGTATAACCTTTAATATTATTGTAAACCTTAAATTTTGTTATATCAGTTTTATTTAATAAATCTATTTATTGTTAAACTTAATTCTTTTTTGCAATATAAATTGTGTAACCTGTAGGACAAAATCTGCCTCCCAAAGTACTAATTGTGTTAAGTTACAATGATGATAGATACATTATGGCAAGCTAAAAATTAATAACCCTCATTTTAATAAGTATATACTAAAAAATAAATTATGATCAGACTCTTGCAAAAAAATTAGATAAGTCTAGATACGTGACCACACTCTTGAGTATGACACCGTTAGACTAATTTTGATAAACATAATACCTTGCATATTTTGAAAATTGAAAACTGACACCTGGACACGGGAATCGAACCCGGGACATTCGGCTTAGTACGCCAATGCTCTTACCACTGAGCTATCCAGGATTCGTCCCGTGCCCATGGTCATTCTTCACACATAGTTTGAAGGCAGAGTCTTTGATGGACGTGCATAAGTTATCAGCTTATAAATACGTGATTACATAAGATCACAGCCATCAGACAACGCACGTATTTATAAGCTGATGACTTCCGCACGTCCATCAAAGACTCTGCCTTAAACTATAAGTGAAGAATGATCATGGGCACAGGACGATTCCTGGATAGCTCAGTGGTAAGAGCATTGGCGTACTAAGCTGAAGGTCCCGGGTTCGATTCCCGTGTCCAGGTGTCATTTTTCAATTTTCAGAATATATCTTGGTGTTATCCTTGTAGTTTAGTGTCTCAGTAGGTAAAACAACCAATATTGAAAATCATATTTTCTTGACACACATATTCAAAGATCTGCACATTCATACAATTTTAATTGTACTATTAGTAGCATAAGGCCTTCATGTGTTGAAGGTGGCTGCGTTATCTGAAAGCTTGTGATCTAAATTGATCGCTCATATGTAGACGACAATTTCCGCACATCTGACACAGACTACCTTAAAATATGAGTGAAGAATGACGTTAGGCACAGGACGTCTCCTTGATAACTCAGTGGTTATAGCATTGGCATATTAAAACAAAGGCCCCAGATTTGGTCTCGTGTTTAGGTGTCATTTTTCAATTCAAAGAATATGATATTTAAATGTGGCTATAAACGTAATTAGTAAGTATAATGGCTTGGTTATTTGATCCTTTAAGGGCATTACTACAAATGGCAGCTCTAGAGCTTCGCAAGGATACATGACTTCAGCTTTATTATGGTAGTGTACGTCAAGCAGCCTTGTTGTGTCGGCACAGAGGCACA
>CABFVX010009985.1:0-12697 GCA_902151425.1 Timema shepardi | reverse complement strand
CACCCCCCTACACAAATAAAAAAAGGTGTTGCTGCCACTGGATAGTTTTGGAGGTTAATTTGTCTTTCTCTAATAAAGTTTGAGGTTTTAGTGCTTAGAGAAAAGGTCATCCCCACCCACATAATCCAAAATTGTACCCTTTTCGAATAAAGACCTTTCCAGCTTGACCAAATACATTGAAGACATTCTCTTCTACACGAGACAGAGATACTGAAAATGGTGGTCAGAGAGGCGAATGAAGAGGAAGAGGTCAGGGTGGTCTGTTCCCTGGGTAGGCAGCCCGCTCTTCCTACCAACCTGGTTGCAGTCAGATGCAGAAAGGAAATAATTTTTTTGACAGTTACTAAAAAAAAAAAATTTATTCTTAAGTCAAGCCATGTGGTTAAGAGATGTCACTTTTGATAGATCGTATGTATATTTATAAAATAACACTAAAACAAAAAGTATATACATTTTTGCCTCAAAATAATAATTATTATTATTAGCACCGCGTCTTACTACCCGTTCGGGTTATACGCACTTATGCTAATGTGCAATGGTAGGGTGAATGTGAGATGAAATGGAGGACATACAGTTTAACGTGGAATCCGAACCACGGTGGAGACCTGGCTATTCCTCACATTCACAAGATGTCTTGTCAGAGGTGAAGGAAGGGTTTGGTAATCAGATAAATTTTTGCCGGGACCGAGGATTGAACTACGGCCGCCCCAAAATAATATGTTTACATTTTTTTTAAAGGCGCTTCCCAGTAAAATGGTATTGTATTAATGTATGTACAATACAATGAAATGATATACTTGTGGGGGAAATATAATTTTGTTTGATTCAAGTGTGAAAGTTAAGGTGGGAATGTGGGTAGCGAGAGTAAAAGGCAGTTATTTTGCAATTTTAATATTTGAAAAAAAAAAGTCAAGGTAGATCAAACAAACATAGAGTTTAATTTTCTTCACACTGCGATATCAACAGTTCTTGAAAATGTGTCAATAGTATTCTGGAATTTAATATCAACTTTTTATATATATTTAAATAGTTTGTCATCTAATGCCGCTATGATCATGTCAGATACTTAACAACGGTTGATATCACCATGTGAAGAGAATTAAATACTATGTTTGTGTTGAAGCAATATTTTACTAATTTTGGCAAAAAGGTATCTAACAAAATTGACCTACTTTATTGTACCCTTCATTCCTACCTTAAAGGAAGTCAAGTCAAGTCAAGGTTAAAAATAGCTAAGACTATTCCCCTGCGGGACGGGGCTTAGAATAGTCCCGCAGTAGCCCCTGCTTGTAGTAAGAGGAAACTTAAAGGGGAAGCTTCTGCACAGGGCCCCGTTAACGACCTTAGCAACACACATGGCATCCCTCGGAAAACAATTGGCTATCATCACACTTGAACTCCGCCATAGAAGTGCGCCAGTTGCAATATCTTAGTAGAAGGGCCTTAAGGATGACAATAACCGGGTACTCTACCTTGATTAAAGGCCGGTTGCGTTCATGAGGCCCCGGACGTAAAATTGGCACTTTACTGCACCCACTTGCTGCGATGACCTCTCTCCCGGGACTTCCCCATTGCGAAGATTATCATGATTAGCATCGTATGATGACCTCTCTCCCGGGACTTCCCCATGCGAAGATTATCATGATTAGCATCGTATGGGGTTCCGCGTCTGGAGAGGTTATTTTTACATTATCTTAAGAAAAGAACTATTAAAGTTAAGTACATCTGGTTAAGCACAAAACAAAAAACCATAAACACGAAAAGAAAGTTAATATATGACAAAAGAGATTAATAAAATATAAATAAAAACATAGTCAAATACGAAACTAACTAACTCGTCTTATCACCTGCTTTCCAGTTGGTCCGCCCCGGGATGTACCGTACCCCCTCCCTTCAGGAGTCCAAGTGACCTCCTGGGTCCATGTTTTCAGAGCCCATGGGTCCCCTGAAGGAAGGGTGCATCCTACTACCTACCACCTGGGGTGGCACCCTATCGGAGATGGTGCTCCACCTACTTTCCACAAAACTACATCATCGCCACAATTACCTTACCAAAAAATCAACTTAATATTCTAATCTACTACAATAATATACTACAGTTATTCAATCTACTAGAAAATTTCCAACTTAAAAAACCACATCACTCCGGTATATCACCATTCCCACCTTGACTATAGACCCATAAGTTACATTTTGTCCCTGAAGTTCTTTCTACCAACCGTACATGTGAACAACCTTGCAGTTCACTTTCTCAGCCAGCTGAGAATGGAGGCCCATTACACTCAGGCCCAATTCGGATTATTCTCAATCCCGTTAGGCCCCGGCCAGTTCAGGGTTACTCCCATCCTCCTCTGGATCTCATATTATGGTGCCGGGCCACTGTTTCCGTCGTTCATCCAGGGTATCCCTACCCCGGGAACCAGCAGAGTCGGAGGTCCTATTTCCCTAACTACAATTTCCTTATCCTACTCATTACTTCTGGGACTTAACCCCATCAAACTATTACCTTATATGTCTAGCTATTATGCACTTAAAACGTTATAACCTACCCTATCTACTCCTGTGTTTTGTCTTATTTTTCAGGCCCATGCTCCCCATATCTGACCCAATTTACCAGCATCAAATCTGAGTTCTTCTCCCCCCCTCCCCCCCCCCATCCGATGCCGCTGAGTCTGACTCAATTTCTTCTTCCGTGTCAGAAGTCGTCTGTCTTCGTCTCAGTACCCATCCTCCTCCGTTAGGTATCCTCTCATCCCTTTGTCTATCCAGTTCCCTCAGCCTAGCTCTCAGTCTTCCGAGTTGTTCTATATAGTTTGTCTATGCCCTATCTGAGGCAATCATAGCCATTGCGTCGGGGAACCACCACAACTCCTTATCTCTCAGCACTTCCGCTACTTACATACCCTGAACTCTCCCCTGAAGTACCCTTATAGAATTCAAGGTATCACCACAGGCCATAACCACGCTCTCCGGTGTGGATTCCTCTCAAAACTCGCACAGTTTCATGTCCGTCAGTCCCCTGTCATTTAGAGTCACTGCGTTATCTCCGGCATTGATCCCACTCCAGGCCTTATTAGTGCCTCTACCCTCACAATATCTTCTTTCTTAAACCAGTATAAGGCAGCTCTCCTCCTAACCTCCAAGTCAAGTGGCCAGACTCCGAGTGCAAAGCAGACCGCATCTGTTGATACTGTCCTGTATATGCCTGACAACCATGTAAGCATTTTTCTTTGCAGGGATCTTAGGATGTTCTTGTAAGTGCTCTTCTTCAGTTGATGGGCCTACACACTTGCTCCATATGCCACTATCGAAATGAGTAATACACTATGGTCCAATTTTATTATTCTTAGCGGGAAATGAGACCTTCTTTGCCCAATATTGATAAACTTGTTCATTAACTTTAGTGCTTTTACACTCACTAGTTTCATGTGAAACCCAAAATTTAATTTCTCATCTAGCGTCACACCCAGGTATCTGTTCACCTTGGTTCTAGCCACTATAGTCTCATCCATACAAATTATTGGGTTTCGGTCTAGCCTTCCCTTCAGCATGGTCTTTGCCGGTGACACTTGCAACTTAACTTTATCTCACCACCTGTTTAGCTCCGTAAGGACTGAATTGCACCTATCTTCCAGGGCCTTCCTACTATTACCTTTCACAACAACCAAAATGTCATCAAAGGCCACCACACCCTCCACCTCCGGGAACACCTCTAACTCAGCCAGCCCAGGCTTAAGTCCAATACCCCAGAAAACCGATCCACTCACCGACCCCTCAAGGCACCCCTTAGTAAGCCTTTTATGGATACTCTTACCCGGACATATCAAGGTCACAAAACGGTCTTTACAAAAATCCTTAAAGTATCTATATAGGTCTCGTGGACATCCAATTGCCCTTAAACAGTCAAAGAGCGCCGGCCACCACAAATTATCAAATTCCCCCGAGATGTCCACAAATATACCCACCTCATATTTTTCCTGAACCCGGGCTACCAACTCCATGGCCCCATCAATGGCATCCTTGGTAGACCTACTCTTCTTGAAGCCGTTCCGCTGAGGGTGCATACCGACCCTCACTCTATGCCTGTGTAGTCTTCCACACAATACTTTCTCCTGCAACTTACCACAGACATTTACTAAACAAACAGGTCTATACGACTTTGGGAGTTTAGGATCTTTACCCTCTCCTTTGCTTAGTATGACCACCTCGCTCTGCTTGCAAACATTTGGAATTCTCCCCTGAGTGAGGCACTCATTCATAAATTCCGTAAGATAAGGGGCGACCAAGTATTTTACTTCAAGAAGTACCTCCGGCATGATTCCATCAGATCCAGGGGCCCTCTTTCTCCTTTGGGCAGCCACCAAGCCAATCACCTATTCTGTTCTTCCATCTCATCATCCTCCGTGTTGTAGGGGAGCGATGTCTTGATGAGCAACTGCGCAGACTCCTCACATTGAGTGGTCATACTCCCATCTGGTTTCTCCAGTGTAGATAGGATCGCTGGAGGTCTTATCTTCCCCACTGCTATTTGAAATAGAATGCCCCATGCATTCACAGTGAGTTTATCCTTAACAAACCTCTCCCAGCTCTTCCTTTTCACCTATATCAAGCTCGAAGTAAATTCCCTCTTTCTCTCTCGGTACTATTCCAATCCCACACCCCTTTCCACAGGGTCACAACTCCTTTGGTACCTCTTGACCGAGCGTCTGACTTCCCCACGCAGCCTTTGCAGCCTATGGTTCCAAGGTTTGTTACCAACTTTAAAGTTATCTCTCATCACCAGAATCGACTTTATCATAGCTCCCTGCAAAGCCCAAGTGACTTCCTTTGCCTTCATGTTGACATTATCCCCCGGCAACACCGGATTCGGCTTCACCAGTTCCTCCCGAAGCTTATCTAGATTTGGCAGCCTCTAGTTGTGTCTTCTCTTTACCCTCAGGTCAGCCTCATCCCTCTGACCCACTGCAGCAAGCTCAAATACAATCATATTGTGATCACTGGTGGTGGCATTATCCAGTACCCTCCATTCCCGAACCATCTCCGCCCCCACAAGGCTACATAGCTTAACATCAATGTTGGTAGACACTCCATAGTTAACCGGGCCTCATATGGTAGAACCAACTTGGACCACCCTGGGTCTATGATCCGAGTACTGTTGCAAGTGATCTCCTAATGGCATGGCCGATTCCATTGTCAAAGATGATACTTTACTGTCCACCAGCACCGTTCTGGCAAAGCTTGCTGGCAACGTACTGCTCGGCCATTACAGGGCCGTAATAATGAAAAGGGGTGGAAACGGGTAAGGCCATCAAGTCCTATTATGGAAAAAAATCCAGGAAGTGGTGAGGCTACAACCCGCTTCCTGGTAATTCTCTTGAGTAGAGGACAATGAAAACCTTATGCGTGTAAGACCATTTATTCCCGAAAGAGTGATAAATGGATCAGAAAAATCGGTCATCTCACCAGTAAACTGTGCGATGGCACGATCATGATTCAGACCATGACTGACATTTAATCAACTGAAATAATGGCTATCAATGAAATACCGTTGAGTAATACGGCTCATATATAATTAAAGGTGGAACCACAAAGATTCCTCAATATTTGTGAGGGAGTGGTCACTTCTTATGACAACGACTGCGTCGGAATTGAGGAAATATTTTATTAGTTTATTCTGTAGCATGTCCTCTATATAAAACGACATCTACAATCAAGTATTCTATAAAGAGTTTAAAACAATAGAATTAGAACTAATCTATTCCATTAAAATGTAGCAGATATTGGCTCACCCTGGATGGATGTTGCCGGATACAAACGCCATGCCCTGAAGAGCCGTTCCGGGAGCGCCGGCATTGCAGCGTCTTGTTCGTTGAACACATGTGGTTGGAAAAGAACGATGTTTTCCTCAACTCGATACTCTTTCAAAGAGCGCCACTGCACCAGCAGACTTTCCTTGCAACTATTCCCCTACTCCCCCTCTTCCTACTTCTCCTTAGATTTCCTGGTGGAATTGTTTCGACGCAGTTTCGTAGCGATATATTACGAATCGCCCGGGACTCACTTTATGGCGTTTCATTGTAATACATCGAAGGAAGAACTTCTGCACCAATCGTCAGCGGCATAAAATACTGGTGGTCACGATGTGTCAGGTGTTTGACTCACCACCACGCAGAGGAAGCCTCTTCTGTATCCATCAGTATTATGCCAAATGTTTGACGTAGATTGCTATGCCATTTAGACATGGCTTGTTGTGTAATATTGTTAATATTATTTCTACATTCATCCGAAATATTGTCTTTAGTCAGACTGACTAACTTTACTTTGTATGTCCATCAGACATAGCTGGTTTTACTAGAATGTTTTCTTTAGTCAGAATGACTATGAACCGTCCTTAGCAACATCATAACATAATAGGAGGTCCAAATCACAAATTAAAAAATGCAATAGGAGTGAGCGGCTGGAGTTCTTGTTTTTTTAATATCTGAGATTGACCTTTAAAACCCAGAGCACGCAACTCACACCAGTTTCGGGAATAATATAATGACGGTTGCCCTCAATCCTCAAGTAAAATTAAATATATAAATATGTACCCAAACTAAAGATATACCAAAACACACAAAACCTAAAGGTATTATTTATATTTTCAGCATTGGAAAGACTTGGAGTAGATTTATTGGTATTTATTAAAAGTATCATTGTTAAATATCTAAGTATAAGTATTATCATTTGAATAGGTTTGAACAATATATAAAGATCTTAAAAATTATTAAGATAGCCGTAGAGTTGGTGAAAAGATTTTCATTTTGAATTAGAATGCTTGAAGCAAAAAACAATATCATAGTTAAATACGGCTTTAACTCAAGACAATTACATTAGAAGAGAACAATAATACCTAAATCAATTATTTCCGCACCTAATAATTTTGTAAAGGTACATGATCATAGTCAAAACAAAATATCCATTACGAAATTCATATCTACTTTCATAAGTTACAACATGAGTCCTCAAAAATTCCCTCATTATGCCTTATACTTCTATACATATTCCCATTATATACTAAGATCTTACAAAATCGTACCATCGTACGGCCAATAGGCACTCCCCAGAATAAACACTTTAACTACATGTGAAATTTGTCTATGTTTTATTTTTTTTAACTGTCAGAAATCCTCGTTAAAAAACTTAGTCCCAAAATTAACAATAATAACCATCATAATGATAACTCTTCAGTCTCACAACTAGGTCGAGAGATATATCTACAAAATAATCTACAGTATCAAAAATAAATAAATAATTAAAGTATCGATATCCACATAAATTAATTAACTATCGATTTCCATGAAGTATCGAGATCCATACAAATTCACTGACCCAAAGTTTAACACTGATTAAAATCTATATATCATAAGTCCCTCGTTACAAAGTTAATATTATGAAGCCGAAAGAGAATTTTGAATAGTTAAAATAACCAGAAAAAACATTAAGTCGAAAAAGAATTTAGATCTTACATTTTAATAATCCCAAAGCCTTAGCTTCAAATACCTTTGTCCAAACTAAATCTAAGAGTGGCCATACATAGCCTCACCGGACATATATATACAAACCCCCAGAGAACATTGGAGAACAGGATAAAAGTCTGCATCACCAAAAGGGGGGAACGCGCATGACAACAGAAAACTCTACCATATACTCCAAACATCCTGACGTTTCGAGATCGTGGAAGAACAACATATCTTAGGATCTTAAGCTCTTTAGACTGTTCATGTTTGTGTGGCGCGCTCTGGTGGTCGCTGATCGAAACTTAAAAGCCGTGGCTAGTTTTCCTAGCGGCGTGCTTATGCTCGATAGTGTTGTATACATTTTTCTTAGTTGATTCTTCTAGGATTGTAGCCAAATGCTACAACTAATATTATTTGTACGTTCATCAGACATGTTGTCTTTAGTCAGATGAATAACTTTACTTTGTATGTCCATCAGACATAGCTGGTTTTACTAGAATGTTTTCTTTAGTCAGAATGACTAATAATATTTGTACGTCCATCAGACATGTTGTCTTTAGTCAGAGTGACTAACTATGTTTTTATGCCCATCAGAAATGTTTTCTTTCGTCTGAGATACTAACATTATGTCCCATGTCCATCAGACTTGATTTTTTTTGTCAGATAGTCTGGTTACCATTTTCCCTATGTCCATCAGACGTAGTTTAAGTATAGAGGCTGCATGCTCTATATATGTGTAGGTCCAGGTGTTAAAGTTAACCTTAACTAATAAATTAATTTTTCTTTTCTTAGTCCTTAAGACATGGTAATATTTCATGACGCCCTAAACGGCATGTTCACTTTTCTAATTTCCGTATCGCTAGAAACAGGTAATCTAACACGTTTGTCCAGGACCTAGTTAGGTCACTGATTGTATGCAGTCTTGTTGACACCTTTTGTGTAACTATTTGCGGTGCGCAACTTGCGGGAACACTGCTAGTTTGAAGTAGTGGCCCGCGTGGATTGTACTTTCTTCCGGCCCATTTTGGCGCCTTGTTGATCTAAGTATTTAAAGATAGTGTCTACTGGTGTTCATTTATACCCCCGGATGTGAGTAATTGTATACATATACTATTGAGTGCTCTGGCAGTACTTATTAGGAAAGGACCGGCCATATTATAATTCCGAGTAAATGCCTGATTGTTAGCCTTCTATTGTTTGAAAATTAGAAGATCCTCCTATAGGATATTACAACTCGAGGGTGTATATGATGACTCTCCTTGAGGTTTAAAACAATTGAGCTAGCTTGAATAGTATTAGTTTTAGTAACACAAAAAATATAGGATCTTTAGTTATGCAATGGTTTTTACTATTTCTCATGTTTAGACCTTACTGAGTTTAGTCCGGCGTTAGTCCAGCTATATTGTCTTGAATGTATTCTCTGAACTCAACTCTCCCTCTTACCGTAGTTGTGAGGTGCTAGACACTTCATTGCTCGAGCTAGAACTTGTATCCGTGTTTCTGGAGTTATAAAAGCAAACTACCACATGTTTTATCTTAACTTGATGGTTTCCTTTTACTTTATATCAATACCCGGGTGTCCGGTCGAATATTTTTGACATTTATAACAGAACACGATTATCGTCAAGCATGCAGTGTATGATCTTGTTCACCATATGTAATTCTATCTCTAATTATGCTTTTTTTATAGTAAATTTATTTCTGTTACTCATACAATTTTGTGATATTTACCTTTCATATCCTTTATCATGTATAAATCAACTATGTACTAGTAATTGTTTTCTTCTCTACATAGTAAGGAGAGGTAAACAATTCACCCCTCATTAACTAAGTCTACAGTATCGTCACAAAAACGAATGAACAAGAAAAAAAGACGGATACGTATAGCCTCACTTTTGTGACTCATACCCTTACAAAGGAAATCTGAGCAGGTTTACACGTGCTGAGAGTCTGGCCATATGTTCCGAAGCACCAATGTGGTTTTCAGTGTTAGGAATTAAAAGATGCAAAGCTGCAATGCCACCTGTGTGGGTTGGAGGTTCACGATACACTGTGTGATCCTCCTAAGTTCTGCGTCAACTGGAAGGGTCCACACTCTGCCTGGTTTCAGTCCAATGTGAAATGGAAGACAGTGAAAAATCCCTGTAGATTTAATCTGAAAATAAGATCTCACATGTCCAGGTACGCAAGGAATACGTATCCAGTCAGGCTTCGGTATTTTAGATTCCAAATAGCCAAATTATTGGTCATAAACTTAAACTGTCCCAACTGCCACGACGCAATTAATCTTTATAAGATGTCTTCTCAACTCGTGGCTCTAGTCTCCACATGAGACATTAAAAGTCATACTGCTCCAACTCTGGTGGCGAGGAAATGAGTTGCGGTGGAACACGAGGAAGTCCCGGAAACGTGTAGTACATACACAAGAGTACAAAAGCCTGATTGCGCTTCCAAGTGAAAAATCACGGAACCTTTCAACACACGAATGACTGAAATGGCAGTGCTAAAAAAACCGCGCCAGTAACACTTGGTGGGAAATCTGTGCCCACCAAACTATGGCTACACAGTAGGACTAGAATGTTACAGGTAGGTCCTTGTTGCCTCCATGTGTGAGGAAAGGTTAAGGAAATGTGGATTGGTTTAAGGAATGGTAAGGGTAAACAGAAAACAGTCCTAAACTTGTCTCGGTTCTGTTGTTTGTGTTGCATCTGCGTAGACTGGCTATGTATGGTTATAGGTCCGTTGATTCTTGTCTTAAGATGGAGGCAAAATCCCAATTGAAATTTTCCCAGTCTAGGGATGAGGCCTTGGGTGTGGGACCGTGGTTAGTGGATTAAAGGGAAGACTCGAGGGGCTGCGGGGTGGGTGGGGCTGCGGGGTGGGTGGCTGTGGGTGTTGAGAACTGGTTTTCAGGGGGTCAGATTGGACTAAGTGGGGGAGTTCCTCCTTACGGGGGCTGAGAAGGAAGGGAGGGAGTGAGAGTAGTCAGGTCGAAGGCAGTGGGAACTTATGGTAGGAGTAGAGAAAAGATAATTCTCTTCTGAATTGTAGGACTGCACGGAAAGAGGGGAGGGTTTGTTGTTGGCCTTGACGTGCTTGACGGCTCAGGTCACTTCTCTTCTTGGATTTTGGCATGCCTGAGTGTGGGGCGAGGGGGAGGAAAAGGGAGTGGGCAGTATGAAGGTAAATTGGAGGTTCAGGGACTCGCCATGGATGGCGTGACCCTATAATCAAAAAGGTAGAAGCTAGGAAGTGTGGGAAGCAGCCAGGAACGGTGCGTTCCTCGGAGATGGGAATGCTTATATGGGACTCACCAGGAACAACCCAAACTAGAATTAAAGCTTTGTTAATATAAAGTATAAATTTAATATAATATTTTCCTGTGTCCTGGATACAAACGTTAAATTTCCCCAACTAAAAGGCATGGGGATTCTATAATCTACTTATATAACTATATTTGAATTTTTCTTAAAAACTCAACAGCTACAGCTACAAGATTACATCTTAATAATAGTTATATATAAAAGGAACTTATTTCTCTAGATTTCCCCTCATGTCCTTTCTTCTGAACATGAAATAAATGTTGGAATCAGGCTGCGCGGCCCTATTTCGTGTTTCTTTGATCTGCGCCATCTCTTAGGGGTGCAGTGTACTGGTCTTGGCCCATTGGTGGGAGAGTGACATCAGCGAGGTCCATTAGCTAGCGCTTCCTAACGTTGGTTATTTGCCTCGGTGTTTCAGTAAGAGCACAGTTAGGAGATGGATCGTCGAGGAGCTGAGGCCAAAAAGGGGGAAGCTTAACAACCTCAACAATAGAGTAATATACTAACACGCGTGTTCCTTAGAATCCACACCAATTAGCGCATCCTCTAGTCCGCTAGCAGTGGAGGACTCACCACAATCGCCCTCAACACCACTGGATCAGGTACTCACAGGTGACAATGCTGTGACACCCAGACGCCTTCAGCAACAGCACAGCCCAATAGTAAGCTGAAGAAAAGTATTGACGTTTGTTCGTAGTGAAGAATCTACAAGTACCGTCATGGGAAGTAATGATCAGGTCTTGGCTCTGCAAATGGTTCCTCAAAATTCAATGGAGGCCAACGAATAAAGTTTCAGAACACTGAAAGCAGAAATATGAGAAAGAGGCAACACCACAAGTCAACAAGCAACGACCCGCCTCAGTGGTGTAGTTGGCTAACGCACTAGATTCGTGTTGAGCTAGACTGCCGAGGACGGGGAGATCGAGGTTCGAATATCAGTTGGGTGAAGTGGGGGTGGTTTTGCCTAAATAATTTTCCACTATCAATCCACGCATATTTGGGTTCAGTTCATATAAATTCAACCTTCCCAATTCCTAAACTATTAGCGTGATTAGTACTTAAGCGTATGACCCAAATTGGTGGTAAGACGCGGTTCTAAAAAAATAAAAGTTACAAGCAATAGTACTAGTGAACCTTCTATCGACGGCATTGGTTCCCCCGCCAGAATATTGAGCAACAGTTATTCCTTTAGATATTCAGACGCTGGACCTTTACGAAGCATCGGCGCTTTGGTTTATTTTGTCTCTTAAGGACAAAGCATCTGAATTACAGCCATGAAGAGAAAAGTATCAGTCAAATTTCCTACTGACTGTCACATCAAAATATTCACAGTTTTCAAAAGAGACGCTGAAGATTGTTATCCATAGGATCGATCTTTTATACATAGCCCTAGCCAAGGGTTGGAGTAAGTCAATTGCAGTGGGAGGAAGGGACACAGAAGCAGGAATCCAACCACCGGGGTTCCAACAACCGGTTATGCCACCAGTTCTGATCATCTATAGGGAGCGAAGTACCGGGAGAGGTGGCCCACCCAGCTCAAGATACCAATCTCTAACTGTAAGAGGTAGATTCTCCGGCGGAAGGCAACGACGCTGATCCGTAAGGTGGCCTCGGTTAGCCCAATTGTCTAATCATTTCTGTTCCACGTGTATTTCTATAATTTAATGCAACCCCAGGGTATATGTACATGTTTGTATAGTAGTAATAAAGTAATGGATTCGGCTGGATTCTCTCACCGCTACCTACTGTCGTTACGACTTTCCCACCTGTGCACCCTGAGCCGCGCCAAAGGGGCAGAAAACGGCTCCTACGCTGTATACTCCAAAGGGGAGTAATACTGCTTAGCAACATAGATAAACCCGCGGGCCAATCCTG
>CABFVX010009984.1:0-15945 GCA_902151425.1 Timema shepardi | reverse complement strand
CTTATAGAAAAATTAAAATGAAAAAAATTCACAGCAAATCTCGAAGCACCGGAGATCAAACCTGGAACTCTGATCACTAGAACATACAGGTGGTCTAAACACTATTAAGCTGTTGTAGATGGGGAGATTGGGGTTCGAATTCCAGTCGGGTCTACTAAGGGTGTTTTTTATAAATCATTTCCTACTCTCCTTCTACGCAAATGCAGGTATATTAGCTCTAAAATTCTTCCCACCTCATTACTAACCCATTAGATTAGTTATCATTATGTGCGTATAACCTGAACAGGTAGTAAGACGCAGTGATTAAAAAGAACACTATTAAACTTGTTCTAATGTCTCTGTTGTCAAGTGAAGAATACAGAAACCTGCACAAAGATGCGAGTTCTCTTTAGAACAGATTTTTTTTACATCCATTAGTTTCCCGCCTGTGGCCTGGATCAGTTTTTTATTCAAGTCATATATTTCCCACTACCGGGTTACTAAGCCTGTCGTAGCATCATATGACTTATAATCTAGCTTAATACTAGGACAAGCACAACATCCAGTCCCCGGCCGTCAATTAATCGTTGTGACAGGGTAAACCCATAGGCCTATTTAACAAATGATACATTTTTCGGCCATGCCATGAATTGAACTTAGCACTCTTAGCTCAGTAGACAGTCACGCTACCGACTAAGCTAATGGGTCGGATTACTTAAAACAAAATCGTTTACCTAATTTCCCTGCTTATCACTTTTTTATGGGCTCTTTATCCCCGACATTATAGAGCAACGCGAGTCTCTTCGTATTCCCAAATGATGTATTCCTACGATGGTAATAAAAATAAAAAGCATGCCGCATTGTTTGTTGGTTTATTATAGTGTCCGCCGGGCCTCGCAGAATCATGGATCGGACCTCTTGCGGTCCACGAGCCAACAGTTTGTCATACCTGCAGTGATAAGAGGTTAGCTGGTGAAAGGACCGGCATCGGCTACTTAGGGCTATCGGCAATCAGTCACGGCGGCGGCCCACTCATGTTTGAATGCTGTCATTACAACTGTGTCATTCATGATTTATGAACGTTGCGCTCGGAAATAGCACTGATGTCAGAATCAAATACAGTTTAGTTAGAAGTAATGAATGAGAAATGACGCCTGATACAACCCACGACAGTGGGTACGCGGATTACTCAATCATTCTAGTTTGTTGGTGACGGGAAGGTCGGGGTTAGAACCCTGGTTGGGTGGGCTAAGGATGGCTCACCCTAAATATTAATATCAAAACACAGGTTGTAAAACATTGTAACTATGGAAATGTCCATATGGAGGATATCACATTTCAATTAAATTTAAATTAGTTGAAAAATGACACCTTTTGATCGCTCATGTGTAGCTGACGATTTCCGCACGTCCAATCACAGACTTAGGGCCAGTTTCATAGTCAGATTTAGTACGCCTCAAGCGCGGCGCAATACTAAATACAAGACGTCACTTACCTGAACTTGAATGGAATGGGCTAGTTTCATATGTGAAACTGACCCATTCCATTTTGGTCTAGGTAGATGTCGTCCTGTATTTAGTATCGACTCGCACTTTAGGCATGCTAAGCCTGAATATGAAACTGGCCCTCAGCCTTAAGCTATAAGGGAAGATAAACCCTGGGCACGGGGCGATTCCTGGATAACTCAGTGCTAGAGCATTGTCATGTTAAGCCAAAGGTCCCGGGTTCAATTCCCATGTTCAAGTGTTATTTTTCAACTAATTTAAATCAATCGCCCTAAATAGTTTTACATTATCCATTCACGTGATTAGGATACATTTAGTCTGAATTGACACATTACCATTATATACATACAATTGTGTGTGTGTGTGTGTGAGCCAAAAGAGTAGTGAAGCGTGGTGGAAAATATAAACAAATTAAAAAGCCTTATATTCGAGACGAACCAGGATGGATCAGTGAAATAGCATTGGAGTTCAAAGTCAAATTTATATCCACACTAATGGAGTAGGGATTATTTAGAGGATATGCATCCGAATCTATGTGGAGATGAAGAGAAAGTGGAAAACTATTTTAAAAAAATTATCCTGAGTTCACTCGGCCAGGATTTGAAACCATGATCTCTCCGTCATAGGTAGGTAACAAGGTCATGACGTGTCTGTGCAGGATATACTCGTTTACGATGTCAGGTTTGTTTGATAGAATCCGATTTAATTTAAATCAAATTACATTTTTTTTAAAGTTGATAGAATAATTTCTTTTATCGCAAGTCGAATGTGGTCGTATTAAAAGTGTGTTTTGTACGGTTTTTCAACTGTCATGTCAACGTCACCTGTAAAAAGTGTTGCCTAGCGCAGGGCGTTGGGGCGAACATCCAAGTTTGTATTACCATATAGGGAGGGCGTGCTAGCCAACTAACTCCCACCAGAATGCGATTAAATCTTGTATGTGTTCATACAGTCACTAATAGGAACTGTCACAGTAAAAACCGTACGTCGGTTGGTCTATTCTGTTCGTACTTTTTGCGTGGTTGGATATTATATGTATTTATTTTTTAGCACCGCATCCTACTACCTGTTCAGGTTATATATACGCCTATATACTAATTACACTAGTGGTTAAGGGATTATTAGGGTTTGATTTAGAGGAAATGCACCCGAATTTGTCTGGAGGGAGAGTGGAAAACTATTTAGGAAAAGCCACCCACAGTACACCCGACCAGAATCGAACCCTGATCTCCCGACTTTAGCAGTCTAACCCAACACAAGATTAGCACGTTAGACCACGTGGCCAACGAAGTGGGTGATATTATTACTATATTATATTTATTATATTATTGTTTTGGTACAAATACTATATACTAGTTTTTAGCACATAAGTATTAAACGTGTGTTCATTATTATTAAGTGGGTTAAGTGTAATAAAAGGAGCTGGCCTTAACTTCACCCAAATAAAGACAATATTATTAGTATATTTTGATATTTAAAGCTACCAGTTATACGTTACCCCAGCCATGTGTCATAAAGTGGGAGGGAAGGGGATGCAAGCAAAGGTCTTTTTTTAAATTACTTTCTCTCGACCCCGTGGAGAGAGAAGTAGTGTGATATTTAAAAAAAATGGAATCAATATTTTGGTAAATGTCGACGTTTCATGACCCCCTTAAACCAAAAAAGTAGTTTTCACGATTCTGTATGTCTGTATCTTAGACTGGAGCCGAAACCATTTTAACGATCAGGCTAAAACCTATTATTTATGGTTTTCATAATGTTCCCTCGAGAAATTTAAGGAATTAGAAATCCAACCCTAAAATTAAGGGTAGTTTAACTCATGGCAAAAAGGAAAGAAAAATATTTTCCCCAAATTCGCTCAAAATATTTTGATTAAATATTGTATCAAAACATCGTTTAAAGCTACAAACAAAATATAAGTCCTTATTTCCTCAAGAAAATGATTTTAAGTTTACTTTAGAGAAGCGAAAATTTACCATTTTAATCGTTTCTCCACAACTATTTGAGATAAGAAATAGCTTTTTAAAGTTTTAGTACTATGCAAATAAAAATATATTTTATTGGGATACATTTTTACAAAAACCAATAGTTTCTGAGCCATAAGAAAACACATATATTTTCTTATACAGGTCTTTGAAATGGGAAATTGATTCTTTCACTCTTTATTGGAAAAAAGATGCTCCTGTTTCCTCAATGTTTCTGCAAAAGTGTGTATTAATTCATGTATGCTGTTTGGGGGCGTGTTTCTGCAGCAATGTATATTATTTCGTTTAACAAATCCAACTATTTTTAATAAATGTTTCTACGTTAAATTCAATAAGAAATAACGTTTGTGCGGTACACTGTACCAATTCATTTAGTTTTCATGACAAAATAAATAGAACGGAACTCCGCACGGAGTTTCTCGCTCTATTGTTTAAAAATGGAGATATTTACTCAAAGCTCGTAATATATGTGAGACGAAATAATAGACACTAGCAAACACAAGCATAGATTGCACTATACTCACGTAAAATATTTTTTTAATCCCGGTTTTAAATATTTTAATTTTTAAAGAATTAATGTCCTCATTTGTATATTTGGATCAATAAAATATATCGATATTGAGTCCACAAAGGTCAACACTTCGTACTAAAATTTCGACTTCCAGTTAACATTTTTGACATTATATTAAGTGTTGCACATCTTCAGGTCATTGCATTGCTATTAATTTCCAAATTCCTATAGGCATATTTTAACCAATAAAAAAATATAAATATTGACTATTGAGTCTAAAATGATAAATATAAATCATTACTGTACAAATATTTCCCATAACAGGTTAAAGGATAAAAAAACAAGAAATGTTTGAGTGACTCAATAATATTTAATTACTTTATGGAATTAGAGAATTCATGCGTTAAAATATAAGTTGAATCTCTGTACACCTAAAACTCACAAAATTGTGTAAATATATTTGCCAATACCACAGAAACTATTTATTTTATTTTAAAAAAATCAAATAAAAGTTTTTTATTTTTAATAGTACTACAATTTTACAATGGTAAACTATTTAGTATTTCAAATAGTTGCGGAGATATGGAAACTTCCGCTTCTGTAAAGTACCGTAAAAGTAATTTTAATGGGAAAATTAAAATATCCAATTTGTTTATAACCTTAATTAACGCCCAGAAACTAATTTTAATCAAAATCGTTTGAGACGATTTTGAGAAAAACTTTTTTTTCTATTTTTGCCCTTTAGTAAACTACTCTTAAATTTAGGATTAAACAGACACACAGGCATACGTAATTACAAAAAACACTTTTTAGGATTAGGTGGGTCGCAATACTTACCTTAAATGTTCGAAAAGTTAAAAAATATATATGTTTGCGTATAGCTTGAAAATTATTGGTTTTATAACAATATGTCTCAAACAAAAGATTGTTGTTATAAATAGACCTAATAATTACAATGTTAAGTATTTCATATCCCAAAGAGCTACGGGGACATAATAAAAAAAAGAGAATTTAAGTATCGAACCGGAACGCTTAAAGTAATTTTGACGAAAATTGAGAGTAACCTTATTTTTTTAATATTCATGAATGTCTATAAATTAAATTGAATCAAAACCGTTAGAGTCGATTTTGATAAAAATCGAGTTTTTCCTATTTCACCCTTCAGTAAAATACCCTTATTTTTGGTTAGATATCCAATTCCAAAAACTCCACGGGGAAACCCTGTGAAAACTCTAGATACCAAGCTATAGCCCGATCGGTAAAATGGTTTCGGCTCTACTCCGAAGTAAGACAGGTTAAAATCCAAAAACCACTTTTCTAGCTTCAGGGGGCCGAGGGGGGTCATGAAACATCGAAATTCATCAAAATCTTGAGTTCAACTTTTGTTGACGATCACAATACTTTCTCTACCTGAGAGGTAGCGAGAAAGTAAAAAAAAAAGGCCAGAATGATTGAAATATGTTTTCAGTAGATACGGTTAGCTTAATTTTGGACATAAGAGCTACAGTTGGTGTCTTAGGTATGTACAAATGTCACTTTGCCCATGACAAATATACAAGAGTATATTATGTAGAAAATTAAATAAACCGTATCTTCTGAAACAATATTTTATTTATTTTTACCAAAATAGTCTTTTGTCAAAAAATTGTAATCTATTATTATTATTAACATCGCGTCTTACTACCCGTTTGGATTATATGCACTTACGCTAATGTGTAATGGTAGGCGGGTTTATAATATTGTGCAGTATCTTAAATCTTATTTAATACTAAAAATTAAATACGGATACTTAATCCTGCTTATTTAACTAATATAAGCCACTGACGTGGTTGGTTGAGGTGTATTGCTTTAAGTACTATGATGTGGGGGTTTTACCTAATAAATTGGCTGAATTTAGTTTTAAGGTAATTTAATCTAGTAGAATTGATTAAATTAGCTCTCTGAGTGAATTTCTTGGGGTGTATTAATTTAAGCATTATGTTGTGTAAGCTTTACCTAATAAACTTAGTTAAATTTAATTTCAAGGTAGTTTAATCTTACTTAATTAATTAAATAATCTACTGAGGGTATTGATTGAGGTGTATTGTTTTAAGTACTATGATGTGGGGGTTTTACCTAATAAATTGGCTGAATTTAGTTTTAAGGTAATTTAATCTTGTAGAATTGATTAAATTAGCTCTCTGAGTGAATTTCTTGGAGTGTATTAATTTAAGCATTATGTTGTGTAATTTATTCTTACTTAATTAATTGAATAATTTACTGAAGGTATTGATTGTGAGATGAAGTGGAGGACCTACAGTTTAACGTGGGATCCGAACCACGATGGAGGTCTGGCATTCCCCGAATTCACAAGTTGTGATTAATACATGTCCTGTCAAAGGTGAAGGTAGGGTTTGGTGATCATATAAATCTGTGCCTGTACCTAGGATTGAACGCCAGATTCCTAGCACAGAAGGACCTTAACTACTTCCTCAAAAACCTAAAAGGCAGTGTTTTTCAACCCGTTGCCACGGCACATTTGTGTGCCACGAAAAGTCAACAGGTGTGCCGTAGAGTTTTTAAAGGAAGAGTAAAAAGAAAAGAAAAATTGATGAATGAAAATAGATTTTTTTTAAATCCATGCCCAACATTATTTTTATTTTTTAATAACGCAATTATTATAATTTTAACTGTTTAACTTTTAAGCACGATCTTAATACTAGTTATTTTAATGATATCGCTTCTTAAAATAACTGATGATGGGTCTTGATAATTCTAGCACCTTGGTTAGTGTGCTATGAGTTCAAAAAGGTTAAATCACTGCTATAAGTGTTAGGGTCACAGTGCAAGTTAATAGTCGTTAATAAACTTTGAAATAAACTTGAAAAATAATAATATCAATGCAATTTCAATTAGGTACTTCAATTGGTTGATGGTTTTCGCACACAGCAACACGATCGAATTATTTACTTATTAAAACTAATAAGGTGAGGATGAGGAAGGTAAACCTAAAGTCAATATACCCGTAACGCGTGCAGAGAAAGTGAGAAACCATTTAGATAAACAACTCAGTACATCCAATCAAATTCCTTTCTTCCCCATCAGTAGCCATTCAGTCTAATGTGACATGCGTTCATCGAAGTGGTTATATTACCTAAGTGAAAATACCCTTACGTGCATTGGTGGTCCTACGGTATAAAGCGTCACTCTTTTAATATTTGGTATTACTGGTGACGGAAAGGTCGGAGTTTATATCACAGCTGGAGGTATGAAACTATGTTTATGCAATAGTCCAGAAATGTTCGGTCACGTTGCTCTTTGGGACGTGGTCAGTCTTACCGGAGTCAACGGTTGAACTTGCTATTTGGTGTTGTTCCAACTTTGTTATACATAAAGATGGAAGATATCCAAACATAAACTATAATAAATAAAAATTCTAAGCAAAAGCTGTTAAAGAAGAAATGTAATATTAACTGACAATGCTTATTAGTGTATATGTGTGTGTTTATGTCTTTAAAAAAGTGTCAAGATACTACGGTTGTATTCTTTTACCCGCGTGGAGACGGACGAGTGGGTAGAGGTAGTGAGTTTATGGGGCTGCATCACGACTGCACTAATCCTGTAACACCACATTTGGAAGAAAGACCTTGAATGGTGTTTCCTACAATTACGTGCTAACAGTCTGATCAGTCTGTGTGTGTCTGTATCTATGTGAAACTGTGAGTGGTACTGTATGTCTGTATGATGTGTTATCTACCGAACTGACCAGACTGTGAGACTATTAGTGGTGCTGTATGTCTGTATGATGTGTTATCTACCGAAATGACCAGTCTGTGAGACTATTAGTGGTGCTGTATGTCTGTGTGATGTGTTAGCTACCGAACTGGCCAGTCTGTGAGACTATTAGTGGTGCTGTATGTCTGTATGATGTGTTATCTACCGAACTGACGAGACTGTGAGACTATTAGTGGTGCTGTATGTCTGTATGATGTGTTATCTACCTAACTGACCAGTCTGTGAGACTATTAGTGGTGCTGTATGTCTGTATGATGTGTTATCTACCGAACTGACCAAACTGTGAGACTATTAGTGATGCTGTATATCTGTATGATGTGTTATCTACTGAAGTGACCAGTCTGTGAGACTATTAGTGGTGCTGTATGTCTGTATGATGTGTTATCTACCGAACTGACTAGTCTGTGAGACTATTAGTGGTGCTGTATGTCTGTAGTATGTGTTATCTACCGAACTGGCCAGTCTGTGAGACTATTAGTGGTGCTGTATGTCTGTATAATGTGTTATCTACCGAACTGGCCAGTCTGTGAGACTATTAGTGGTGTTCTGTGTCTGCATGTTGTGTTATCTACTGAACTGACCAGTCTGTGAGACTATTAGTGGTGTTCTGTGTCTGCATGTTGTGTTATCCACTGAACTGACCAGTATTTGTAACTATGAGTGGAGCTGTATATGATGTGTGATTTACTGAACTGACTAGTATGTATATACATTTATGAAGCGTTAAATTCCTTCATTACCATTAGTCTTTTCATTTCATTATGCATGTCAATGATTGTTTATTTATTTATTTAGGGTATTCCACGTCAACTTCATGGAAAAACTTATTTTAAGCAACTCACAAACTAGATTATATATAGAGCAGACACAAAATCCAGTCTTCCAACCATCATCAGATCAATTTTTAAGAAAATTCCTAAGGTTACCATTAATATGCATTCAGCTGTTCCAAGAATTTAACCATGAACCCTCAATTCACTATTGCGTGCGCTACCAAATAAGTCAAGAAATAAGGGTATATTTATTGTTTCTTTATATTGAGAGATTTTTAGTGTATTAAATGATCAAATATTACTCAAAATTTTACGAAAGCTATTAACCATGTACTGTAAGTCACAGGCGAGGAATTGTAGGCAGATCATGCTGGTACTTACAGAGTAGGGACTGAATTATCGGTTGTTACGACAGTGGTTGTAGGCTACGTCATTTCACATTAATATTATCAGGAAAAATTAATGTTGTAAAACCCTAAAGCTATGCCCTAGAACTTAAAATATTTTAAGCAGAAACGTAGATGTAAAACAACTTTTCATATGTCACTTTTATGAGAGAAATTTTGGCATTCCCGTGGACAAAGGCGTTAGTCTTACCTAGTCTGAATATATTAGATAAACAAGCTATTATTAACTATTCTGGTTTACCAGTTTAAAAGGGGGGGAGGCAGGGTGAAGAGGGGAGGAAACCTGATCTGGTATACCGAGCTGTTGATTTCTCAAATAATTCCACACTCTCAATTATACCTGTTCGGAAACTCGTAGCCCAAACTGCACATATAGCTGGTTTGAACCAAAAGTAATACAAAATACCTATACACTTACATCCAGAAAGCTATGCTAATCCCATTAAGTTGTTTTCTAAGTTTTAGCGTATAGCGCCGGGACAGCAAAGCTGTCAAGCATGTGTGTTAAACAAGTTGCATAGGAGCTAGGCGCGCGGCACTGCACTTGTAATAATGGCAAGCACTTTTTGTGATGCAGGGCCGTTAATGTTGACAAGAGTTTTATACATAATTAAGTTATTAAAAATAAAGTAAGCTATCTTTAAGACATGAGGTTAGGTTCCGTGCAAGCATAGTATCTTTGTATCAACTGCAAGATGACTAAATCTATTTTTATTTCCTACCTTATGAGACTATCTACAGCAGTGTTTCTCAAACTGTGGTCCACAGACCACTAGTGGTCAATGGTCACTTATCAGGGGGTCGTCAGGATCCCAAGAAGTGTTGTTATAACAATAAATTAAATAATGTTGATCACACACTATACAAAACTTTAGAATGCGAAATATTAAAAGTGGAATATTCATAGTACGCTCTGTTTTATTGCTCAGTAGACAAAAGTCCCACAGAAAATAATGTCTCTACCAAAACCTTAAATCAAAAAATTTGAACAATTATTTATAAAAAAAACCATATGAGGTCTATAATATTTAAAATAATTGAACAACTATTTCTTACCTATGAAATGTGATTATATTATATTGGTTTTCAACATTTAATTTAACAAATTAATCTATGTATAGTCCTAAAATGGAATTACCTAAAGATAATGTTTTTCCTGCATAATTTTCAGCCCTTTACCCCCTAATCCAAGAGCCCCGGTGGTCTCCAAGGGTGCACAACCTCCATTAAGTGGTCCTCCTCACCTAAACTTTGTCAAACACTGCCTTAGATTCTTTACTCGTCAGTATTATTGTCTACCAACCTTGCAATAGAACATAACGCGCCGTGCTGTGTAGGCATTACCTTCAACACGGCTGCTATGCTGTTCTGCCTAGCTTATTTATTTTTATCATTTCTTTGTTGTTAAAGGCCACGTTCGAAATACTCAATGCTTAATCTAATTTAATAACACAGAATTAAGGATGTAAATATAAGTATAACTAGTGGATCGTTGAAGCGATGACTGCACATTATTTTACTAAAATATATTTTAACGGGAAAAGGTATATATAATAAGCCCTTACTTGACTTTCTAGTTAAAAGTTTACTCATAAAAGCTATCAACTCTACATAGATACGTGTACTTTCCGTATTTAATTTGAATAAAAACGTATATCCCCCCNCCCCCCCCCCCCTCCTCGCCACGATAATTTAAAACGATTCTTCTCCCAGCTCTGCTAGTATCTGTGTCGAGACGTGGATTCAAGGACTTTGGCCATCAGTTTAAAAGTGGTTTATAGTTTTTTATAACTATAATAATTCATGTATTCACTAATAATAATTTTTCTTATGGTTTCAATTGAGTTTAAATTAATTATTTCTTATAATTTTATAACTTTTTAGTTTTATCTGTTTATTACAACGTATTGGAATCAATTTTACAACAGTATTTATTGTTGATTTTTTCGCACCATTAATTTACACTTCTACTTTAATAATTACCAGAAATTTAAAAATCTTAAATTTCATTTAAAAAAATAGTGGTTATTCCTGTAAATAAATTACAAAACAATAAAAGTCAACGAATATAACGTAAGCATGATGGGGGGAAGGGTAGAGGGGTCCAAAATGGTTCAAAATGTGCTTACGTAATGCCTACACGCCCCCTTCATGGAACGAAATGGTTAGCTCAAGTAGAGCATGACGAGAATAGTCACTGCGAGATAATCTCCCGATATCTCGGGAATAGGATCCCATGACTTCAGTTCTCAGAAGTGAGTACTCAAGATCGCGGTCTTGGAGTCAATCCTGTCACTACGACAGATAAAGTGGAGACTGTAGGAAACGCGAGTTAAGGGAAGTGTGTTTGCGGAGCTTTTATAGCAAAACATTTGTTTGGACAAAATAAAACAAATTTAGCTTCAATATAAACATAAAGGCTTATTTGAATTTTCAACACTTGGGTGTATCATTTCATTTTAATTTATTTCATTTATTTGAGGTATTTAACATGCACTTTCTGAACCAATTGATTTGATCTCAACCAAATGTACCGAAGGTGTTCTTTTATAAACCAGTTTACCACTCTCTCTATTCGTGCAAATGCAAGTACATTTCCTATAAAAATTCCACCTTCCTCATCCTTATCCTACTAGAGTAAGCGTGTAATTTTTTTTCGTCGTGTCTTAGAGCCCGTTTGGGTTCTACGCATGTATTAATTATACAAATAGAATATGGATGAATAAGGTAGAATTTCAGAGGAAATGTGGTTGGATATTTTTGGTAGGGAAAGTGAGAAACCATTTACGAAAACCTACCCTCTGTAACCCAACTTGGATTTGAAACTCGATCTTCTCGTCACCATAAACCCAGTCTAATATGAAAGTGACACGCCAAACAATGATACCTATGCGAGTAATATGCATGTAATCTGGACGGACAATAAGAAGAGGAGCAACTGAACTACAAGTAAACCCATTCGGAAATCGAACATCAACTTTCTAAAGTAAGAGTCAAACATGCTAACGTAGGCCTACACCTAGGCCCACTAATCAAAATACTTCCGATCCGACTTCCACAAGAATGTTTGGTGCTTGCTGACCGGGTTTGTGGCATCATTTTTGACAGCCATAGATCCAAAATAACGGTTACATCAATCACCATCAAGTTTTAAGGAGTCATGGGGCTACATGGGATGATGTTTCTTAGTCAGGGACTGTTTCTTAGTCAGGGGTTGTTTCGTAGTCAGGGGCTGTTTCTTAGTCAGGGGTTGTTTCTTAGTCAGGGACTGTTTCTTAGTCAGGAACTGTTTCTTAGTCAGGGACTGTTTCTTAGTCAGGGGTTGTTTCTTAGTCAGGGACTGTTTCTTAGTCAGGGGTTGTTTCTTAGTCAGGGGTTGTTTCTTAGTCAGGGACTGTTTCTTAGTCAGGGACTGTTTCTTAGTCAGGGGTTGTTTCTTAGTCAGGGACTGTTTCTTAGTCAGGGGTTGTTTCGTAGTCAGGGGCTGTTTCTTAGTCAGGGACTGTCCCTGTACGACAAAATCTGGGCTCAGAAACCATAAAAAAATTAACGAAATTACCACTTAACAAAGATAAAATAAATGATACGGCGCACCGCACAGACATTCTCCCGCTTTTATATTAAAATACACATTTACTAAAAACCCATAAGATTCGTGAAACGAAATAATAGGTCAATAATATATTGTTGTAGAAACACGTCACCAAAGATCATAGATGAAATAATACACAGTTACTTACTCATTCTATGGCATTAGGAACTAAGAACATTGTTACAGAAAAATGGAGAAAAGTGAAATATCTTTGTTCACCAAAGAACATAAGAATCAAATTCATTTTCAAAGACCTGAATAAAAAGTATAGATATTTACTTATAGCTTAGAAACTAATTGTTTTATAAAAAATATATTTCAAATAAAGTAGTTTTATATTTAATAATACTACTGTACAACTTTAAAACGATAAGTTATTACGCATTTTAAATAGTTGCGGAGAAATTATAAAAGTTGGAAAATTCCCCTTATTTTCACGAGAAAATGATAATTTCCATCTTATTTATTATAATAAACAATGTTCAGATGTAGAATTTAATCAAAATCATTAGAGCGAAATTTGAGGAAACTGATTTTTTCTCTTTTGCCCTTCAGTGAACTACCCCTAATACTATGGTTAGATGTCTAATTCCAAAAACTTCTCGGGGGACCTCATGAAAACTCCAGATACCAAGTTTGAAACCAATTGGTAAAATAGTTTTGGCTCTATCCCAAAGTACAAACAGACACACGGACAAACCGACGGTATAGAAAAAAGCACTTTTTTTGTTTCATAGGATCATGAAACGTCGACATTTATCCAAATCTCGAGTTCGATATTTTTGACGATCACAATACTTTCTCTCCGAGGCTTCAAGAAGTAAGAAATGAACAAGCTTGGCCAGAACTAAAACACATTAAATAAAACAAAAGAAAAGAAAATTGATGCGACTTCAACCATTAAAAAAAATGTATTAATGATGCTTAAAAGTCATTATATAATTTATGGGTATAGCTTAAATATAAATATATGTAATCTATATAGTATATTTATACGTCACTTTTCAGTGAGTTCAAAAAATAATTATGTAATTATCTTTGCCGTTGAAGGGGTTGTCAGGGTTCGAGTCCCAGTCAGGTATATTGAGGGTGATTTTTCCTAAATCGTTTCCTCTCTTAAACACCCAAATGTGGGTACATTTACTTTATATTTTACCTTTATGACCCCTATTTCATCAGCGTAGTGAACTGTAATAGGGAGTATTTCAAAACATATTTCTAATTTATTCAGAAATTCTGCCTTACCAGATGAATTTAAAAAAAATTCTAAATAGTTGCACATGTAACAATGTGGCCGAAATTCTAATTAATTTGTAAGTATAGCAATTATTATTCTACAAAAATAATAGTAGTACTCTCATCGCGAGCACAAGAAACTTATTAGATCTGTGTACTAATTGCTAGTTTTATATTTGAAATCTCCATTAAAAAAGATAATTAATGAGTTTTAGACTGATGAATCATTGTGAAGAGAATATTTTTCACTGTCTTACAAAATAATAAACCAAAATGAGTGAAAGTTAATCACATGATTAAATTATAGAGATAAGACAAAAAAAACACCTAATTCCCTCTTTCATAGAGGAATTTATTTACAGCAAAAGCTTATTACAAATGTGAAAAGATTGCATCTTAAATTTCAAATGACAAGACTGGTAGCGTGTTCGACTCCAACTTGAGAGGCTTGAGTGCAATGGAGGTAATTTAAAAAAAGTTTCTTTCCGTTCCATGCAAATTCTGGTGCAGGTTTTATTACCTACCCCAGTCATATCCTTTCCCTCAACCAAACTGACAATATCCTTATGAATAGAAGTGTTTGCCCCATGGATCATAGGGGTCACTAGCTCTTTCTTTTTTAACAGATAATTTATTCTTTAACGCAAATACATAGATATAACCAAAATACTGTATGCATAAAGAAAATAAAGACAAACACCAACCCCTTGGGGTTCTCGTTTGTAACCATATGTCTGTAAATAAATGAAAAAAAACCCTTAAAGTCACTCCTTGATTAGGGTACAAAGCTTCTTCAGGGGGGGAGGGGGGAGAATTATGTCCCTCCCGCGCTGCCCATACCAACCATTTGTTGTATAAATCGACGGGAGTCTAACCCCGCTGGCCCCGGCCTCTAACAGCCAGGGACTACGGCCAGCCTAATAGCTCTTGTCACGGCCTCTGGGCCGGCATCGCCCGCTATCTGACCGCGCCCCCCAGACTTACACGACTAGAAGGGGCGGTTACGAATACCCCGATCTGACTCCCAGGTCACCCCCCAGCGTCAACAAAGGGGTTCACGAGGCCATCCCTGATACGACGGTAGGGATGAGAAGGAGTGTCGTAATCACTGAACTATGGGAAGGGTATGCGTAAAGAGCCTATTTTCGTTTTAAATTAGAAAATATTTATCTGGTACAAATGAATAACACGAATTATATAAAAATTGAATTTTAATTATATATGTCATATTATCAAAATTTTAATGTATAGTTTGCATTCTTTCAAAAGAAGTCAGCTTGTAAATTATTGTTGCCAGTTTAGCTTTTCTTACGAGTTTTTGTCAATAAACGAAATTGCAAGTGCTTTCAACGTACTTTATATAAGGTTTATTTATTTAATTAATATAACTATTTTATTTATTTGATTTAATGTTTTAAAATTTATTTGGGAGTAGATTAATTGATTACTAAAAAAACTGACGATAAAACTAATAGATTTAACCAAATAAGCCTATACATGGTAGCATGGGCGCAGGGAGAATTTAATTGGGGTGTTTCAAAATCATAAATTTATGACATGATGTTAAGAATTACGTGTATTTCCAGTTTTCTGAATAAAACTCAGATTATTTTAGAGATATGGGGGGGAGGGGCGTGGATAAGGACAAAACTGAGGCTAGCCTAACCTAACGCAAGTGACCAACTGTATTGCTATGCCCTGACACATGGGGTCTACTTTGGTCGCTATACACGTAATTGTTTTGATTGTAGAACTGAGCTGGGATCCAATATTTGAGGCTGTCAGCTCGCGTGGTGGATTAACTACGCCATCGCATCTATTGGATTTTGAAAACACCACCAACCAAGTATCCCTCACGATATCCTCTCCACAAGTCTGTCCCAAGGTCTCCCTCACGATATCCTCTCCACTAGTATGTCCTAAAGTCTCCCTCACGATATCCTCTCCACTAGTCTGTCCCAAGGTATCCCTCACGATATCCTCTCCACTAGTCTGTCCCAAGGTCTCCCTCACGATATCCTCTCCACTAGTCTGTCCTAAAGTCTCCCTCACGATATCCTCTCCACTAGTATGTCTCAAGGTCTCCTTCACGATATGCTCTCCACTAGTCTGTCCCAAGGTCTCCCTCACGATATCCTCTCCCCTAGTCTGTCCCAAGGTCTCCTTCACTATATCCTCTCCAC
>CABFVX010009983.1:0-15950 GCA_902151425.1 Timema shepardi | reverse complement strand
TGTTTTCTAGGTGTGTAAGAGACCTGTTATGGAGAAGAGAAGGGCCCTAGAAATGTAAGGAAGTGTTATACAGAGCGTACTTTGCACTCTTTGTCACATATGCATGCAGCAGAAACATGGACATCACATACAGCACATTACAGTAGTGTATATATCTTCGTATATATAATTTGATAAACTCGTTTCCGGTAATGGAAATTAAGAAGAAATGAGTGAACAGATTTTGACTAACGGCCACTCATTTTGACGGTTAGGAATCCAGGATGTTGGGGAAAAATAGTATTTTGCCACAAAAAGCTCTATTTTCACAGAGAATTTTAAATTTTTCATCATTTGTTTAATCAACATGGCTGTCGATCTATAGATAAAATATATCTCTTTGGCTAAAAAATAATAAGTCAATCTTTATTTGTTGATCCGATCGCATCACAATTTTCTCTTTGGACGGTGGTCGTAACACATCTAAATTGAGATTCCTAAACTGGGGAAACATTATTTTTTATTGTAATATTGTTATCGTTAATTCGCATTTAAATCAATAATATTAATCATAATTTGAAAATTAAAAGGTTAAGTTGTTAAGTTCGTGAAAATATTGTCTACGTTTTGTTTCGCGCATGATAAAATGATGTTTAAATATGGTTTGGTATTTAAGTTCAAAAACTGTAAAATTATCTTTAATAATGTTTTACAATAGCCTTTTTAACTATCTAAGTATAAGTTTTGGTGGGTTTTTTCAAATAATGGGTTTTGATGTTCGGTTTAACAAACAGTAACAGAATACAAATACATAAGTTAAGCTGTGTTTACATTTTACCGATTCATTTTGAGGATATGATATTTAAAAGTAATGTTTTGAGTACTACATTTATATTTTCACATTCTCTCTCTATCTGACACTATCTCTTACGCTCTCACACACTCTCTCTCCTCACACACACACACACACACACACACAATATCACACTCTATCTCATATAATCTTATCTCATTCTCTCTCACTCACTTCATCCCTCTCTCTCTCACACTCTCAATTACAGAATTTCTTTCACATTATTTTTATTATACTCTCTCTCTTAAGATCTTTTTCAAAAGCGCTATCAAATTCTCTCTTTCTCAAATGTTTTATCTCTTGAACGCTCTCTCTCAAACTCGCTCTCTCAAACGCTCTTCAAATCACTCTCACAATCTCTCAACCTCAATATCACTCTCTCTAGCGCAATTTCACTGTCTATATCTTAAATTTACTTTCTCTCAAACTCTCTTTCTCTCTCAAATTGATTCCCTCAATTTCTTTCTCAAACACTCTTTCTCTCTTGAATGTTCTATCTCTTGAACGTACCATCTCAAACTCTCTCTTTCTCTCAAATTTATTCTCTAAGTTTCTTTCTCTAGCTCTCTCTCATTCTAGTTTTCACTCTCTAAACTAATCTTTCCCTCTCAACCTTTCTCTCACACGTCCTTGCATTTTCTCTTTTTTTCACACAATCTCTGTCCCAAAATTTTACACTTTCTTTTTCACACACACACACACACTCTCTTTCTCTCTCTCTCCCTCTTCTCCCGGTATTCCTCTCTCTTAACACATACACATACTCTATCACTCGATCACACTCACTCGATCTCTTCAAACGCTTTCTATAATGTATTTACTGTCACTTTAATAGTTATAATCAACGTTTGTTTCATTGTGTAATCTTTATCAAAAATGTGCTGTTCAATCTCCTTTGTGCAATCTTTATTTGTTTATACCACCTTGGGAAATTACGCTAGCAAAACTTTAATATTAATTGCAGAATTGTTTGCACATTCCACTAGTATATATACTGGATGTTTCAGGGAAATGGTGCGAAAATTAAACAGGACATAGTGGATTCTCTACCGAACATTTTGAGGTAGGGAAAGTGTGGTATGTGAGGCCAGCTAAGGGGGATATGGGCCTAAACATGTGGGGAAGAGCCTGAAGGTTATTTGGTAAGGGTATATCTCAAATCACTTGTGTATGAGATCTCACTGGACACATACTTGGAATTGGTTGCCAGGATTGTCGTCGCCTGTGATGTGATTTGCAACACGAATGGGATATTTGAACGGGTGCGGCAGAATCTCATACGCCTATGTCATGCTCGCATTGGGGTTGGTGTCCGTCATTTTGAGCAACTGTTGTGAGGTACGAGATGGTAGCTTCCTCCGGTTTGTCAATGATATGGTACACTATACAGTACTACCTGTACGTAATGTTACAGCTAAATGTAAATAAGCTACATGTAAATAAACCGGCCATCAGTAACAATGTTAGACATGTGTAGGCCCATATCCCCCTGAGATGGCCTTGCAGACCACACGTTCCCTATCTCAAAATGTTCGGAACAGCATCCCTATGACCTGTTTAATTTTTGCACTTTCGCTAAAACAACCTGTACATAGATAAAGGTACTCTATTATCGGATAAGTGCGTATTATCGTACACCCTGCTATTTAGTCTTATAAGTGGTGGAACATACCGGGAAAGTAATTAACTACTTTTTCAACATACCTTCAGTCTTCTGTGGGAAAAACTTGCAACTTACTTCCTAACCCAAAATTACTTGAAAGTGCAAAATATAGCAAACAAACAAAATAATCAGAGTGGGGCGCATGAGTCGAACAGAGTAAAAATTATCTGAGAACAAATGATTGTTACTCAGCCAGTGGCTCGCAACCCACCTGGTTGCAGATATTAAGAAAGGGCAACTGTCTTCCTAATTTGTTTACCGTATAAGTGATCTATTTTTATACCTCAAAATGTTAATAAATAGAAAAAGACAGGGATATCAATATTTTATTAGAAGGTAAAAGTGATGTTGCAATTTAATTTTATGCATTAGTTATTGTTACAACAAATAATCATCCAAAAAAATAATATTTAAAAATTCTATGACAAAGCAATATCTTAAATACGCCTAAGTTAATAATAAGTTTTAGTTTGTATTATAACTTAGGTTCCTTATGGTACATATGCGTTAAATGTTTGCTTAATAAATTTGAAGTTATCCGCACACACATATTTAGAGGCAATAAATATTATGAATACACTAAACCAATATTAAGTCCGAAATAAATTAGTAGCCCAGGCGCCAACAACAATAGCAGGTAATAATAATTAAATAATAAAATCCTACTAATGTGAAAGAAACCCATGGTTAACACAAACTCAAGGCGCCCTCCTAACCTTTGAATAAACCAGACTTTATATGCAAGATATCTTCGGAATAAAAAAATATGTTTCTCAAGTTTCAAATATGACGATAACTATTTAAAGTTTTCATAACTTTCGGGAACTTACTTTGACAAAAGAATATTAATTTAAGAGTCTAAGCGTCAAGTAATAATTGCATGTAGAACTTGGCATAGTGACCTAACTCAAATAATATGACTAAGAGCATAGTATAGTTAAAAAACATTAAGTTTTAACTTGATTCATTCAAAACAAATCTTGTAATATGTTCATACGTTCTTACTGAAGTATATCTCCATATTAGTCTCGTTAATAACTTGTTTTCCTTCAAAGAATATAAATAATGATAATGAGAGTTTAGAAGTATATTTTCTTTTTAAAGTCTTTGGAAAATTATTCTTAAACAAGAAACATGAAAGTTCTGAGAGTATATTTCAACTTTAGAGTCTTTGACATAATACTCTCCTTAAATATAAACAAAGAACAAAGTGAAAGTTTAATAGTCTATCCATATTAAAGTCTTCGGAAAAATATTATTATTAAATATAATCAAACAACAAAGTGACAGTTTAATAGTCTATTTCCATATCAACGTCTTTGGAGAAGTATTATTATTAAATGTAATCAAACAACAAAATGATGGTTTAATAGTCTATTTCCACAAAAGAGTCTTCGGAAAAATATTATCCTATCAAGTCTTCCAACAAAGCATCTTAGCAAAAAAGTATTTTTTTAAATAGTGAATAATATGTCACAAAAATAATTTTTTTAAATATAAGATTAATAACTACCCTTAAGCCGAAATGAAATTCTGCTTACATTCTCTCAACGTCTCGTAGCTCGACGCTACCCACCTAGTTAAAAATGAACAAATCCTAAGAGTGTTCTTCATTTGGCCGAACGACACTTTATATGCTATCCCCATAGTGTGGGAGTTTAGGAATCACGTGGGGGGTAACACACGCACGGGATGGCTTGAGAACATTGGAGAAGTCACATAGATGATTCTTGAAACATCTCCATCTCTATGAAACTTTTCCCTTGTTCCGCCGACGCTAGCGACCCTGGTGGTGGGCCTTTGGAACGCAATCCCGAAGCTTAGTTTGAAACTAGAGTGTTGACGTGTGAGACCGGCGGTGTTGGGCGTGTTGTTTGGTTGGTCAAATAGGGTGACCATGGTGAGTTGATAACTTTGTTATGTAGTCTATTCCTTTGGGTGGAAGAACGACAGTACAAACTTGACTATAAACGTGTTTTGAGAGAAGTTAAAATAAATTAAGATATTTCTGAAATCACATTGTTTTGGTAACTATTCTTTCAAGGTAAATATGCGCGTGTTTTTTTATTTTTTTTAGTTAATTGTATCTGATATGTAAGTTTAAGAGTGAAAAGCCTATTTTTTTAAGAATCCGCCACTGTTCTTATTTTGTGCTAGATATTTAAATGGTCAGCCATTTTATTTTAATGAGCATGCTGCCCTAACATCGGATTTTAAAGGTTTCCTATTTTCAGATATTCGATTTTAGGAATCCTTTTTTCTTTATTCAATTTATTTATTTGCGCGATAGCTTATTTTGTTTAAAGGTACTACTAACGTTCTTTTTATTTAATTTTTATATTACTAGAGTATCTTTTTAAAAGTAACTAAAATATTTATAAATAACTGCTTAAAATATATCATTATAATATAATTTAATAATTTTTCGTGTATCTTTTACCATGATGATACTTTACAGATGGTTCTATCATTTTCAAAATTGAAAGGAAGAGATTGGGATCCCATTAATATGGCAAAGGCAGTCAAAGCAGTTCGAAAAAAAATGAGATTTTTAAAATCATCCAAAGCCTTTCATGTCCCAAGATTTACTCGGGAAAATTACGTTAATAATAAAAGTAAATCTATAAATGACTTGGTGGAAACAAACTTAGAGCGTATTCCTACCTTGCCCAATAATCTTGAAAACGAATTGGTTGAATATTATTTGCGTATGGAGGAAAGATTATTTGGTTTGCGTTATTCAGATATTCACCGGCTTGCGTTTCAACTTGCTTTGTGAAATGATTTTGCTCATGATTTCGCTAAGAATAAGGGATGTGCTAGAAAAAAGTGGCTTAGAGGTTTTCTTAAACGTCACACCCAAAATTTCATTTAGAAAACCACAATATATATATATATATATATATATATAGGGAGAGAGAGAGAGAGAGACTATGTATAAACTATTTATTTTAACAACTTAAGTCGTGTCATAATATATATATATATATATATATATATATATATATATAGAGAGAGAGAGAGAGAGAGAGAGAGAGAATATGTATAAACTATTTATTTTAACAACTTAAGTCGTGTTATATTATTACTTACAAGGAAATTGACTTAGTTTTTGTTCTTGAACTAACGACGTCTTGTAATAATTTACTCTATTAAACTTTGAATTACACTGTTCATTATTTTATTATTATAGCCGTTAATGACTCATCAAGTTATATTAATTAGGTGTTATACACAATTCTGACCTCTTGAAGATGTTAACCTAAATTAATAACAATTTATTTGCGAGGTAAACACTCATTTTTACAACACGACATACGATGAAAGAATTGTAATTGTACCATTTGCCGTTTGTTGGATGCAGTGCCTTGACCTGACCCGGCAGATAAACCTCATTTCAAGTTGCAGAGAGGAACTTAGGAAGGAATCTGTAAAGGTAATACGTGTCTAAACATTGGGACAAATATGACAACTACTTCTCTTTTATTTCTTGTGATCATTTCAAACTTTTCCTTGGCATTCAGGTGATAGCAAGTACACATAGCAGTTACAGTAGCCCCGTGGCTTCTTTGGTGCTGGCTGACAGCTCAAAGCTGACTTCTGATAGTCAACATTTAGGTATATACCTAAATTTTGACCGTCAGAAGTGACAGCCGCTAAACACATGTTTTTGCAGATTATATGGTTCAGCGTAGGGATACATAGTTTGCTCTGGTAGCTTTTCATAGCTGTCAGTCAGCACCAAAGAAACCATGGGGCTACTGTAGAACGAGACCAAATGACCAAACGTCTAACAATGAATATCTTAATAAAAATTATTTATTGGATTTGTGAGTATACACATCTATTGTCAAGGAACAAATCATTATGCTCGTATTTCTTAAACACATGTTTGTGAGAACTTTAAAATAGTAATAATTTCAGGTATTACCATAACTAAGAAAGGAAAGATAGAATGGTTCTTCCAATTATGCCATGTGCGACTTTATTCCTGGACCATTTATCCAATAATTAGTATTGCTTTAAGTGGCTCTCACTGAGTTTAATCAAAGATACGTCTACGCACAAGCCATATATTGTGAATGAACCTTCAACTTTCGATGTGTTTTTGTTGGTTTGAGCAGCAGAAGGAAGCATTCCAGGAAGCAGTGGAACGTGTGCCCAGAAGCGGGAAGCAACATGGTGATGTGGCTTGTAGGTTACCTTGGTTTTGTTTGACGTTCATGTTTTAATAAGAGTACTGGGCTAGGACCTGACTTATTACTTTTTTTTTAACTCAGAAAGATATGCAAATAAACAGCCAACTACCAACTATTGATATAATGTGAAGTTTTGATGACATCTTTCTATAATTCGCAACATTAAGTTTTAACCATTGTTAAGGGGTGTGGCATGAAGAGGGAGGTTTGGGGGGGATGGGGGCGAGAGCGATCTTAGTTACTCGATAAAAGATTTCTATGAAACATAATCAGGCATGCACATTCCATACTACCTGACTTAAAAACGTTTACTCCCATAGGCCTTTAATAATAACTTTTTCACGTACAAAGAACACAATTTCACTACAGATGAATTGAACATTAGAGTAATTATAATATTTTCATGAGTAATATTGTGGTTTTCCCATTAATGCACTTAAACCTTTCTAAAAATTACTGCCATTTACTTTTAACTTTGGCTCTGAAGACAATGTTTTATGTGACCTGTTCGCTCAAATTATTTAAAATATGTTTTGTTTCTAGCGAAGTCTTAAAATGGAAGGAAATCCGATTAACATAGCTTGTGTAGTGTATCATTATATTAATATAGATTGTGTAGTGTATCATTATATTAATATAGCTTGTGTAGTGTATCATTATATTAATATAGCTTGTGTAGTGTATCATTATATTAATATAGCTTGTGTAGTGTATCATTTTATTAATATAGCTTGTTGTTATTGTTGTCATTATATTAATTTAGCTGAACTATCACGTGAATACAAATTAATGATTAACTAAACCGTCGGCTAGAGAGAGCCAATAGATATAATTGGTAAGCCAATTGTGGCTATAGTATGGTTTTTGTAGGAAGAACAGTAGAAGTTAGTTACGTGAGTTAATTAAAATTACGTCATTACTAAACAATCTTATTTTCATCCAACCTATTTAATCGATTCAACCTTAAATACATATATATATATATATGTGTGTGTATTGATTTTACGTTTTTTTTATACTCACAGCTTTGGAACCAATAAATGTATGAAAAAGCAAATGTTGTGCACATATTAGCCTCAGATTACATCATTTTTATTTGCCACTTAAAATCAACTTACAAATATTCGATTTTGGTCGATTGATATTTAGATAATATAAAAAGTGAATAACGGTATTGTTAAAATTCAAACTTATGGGGGGGAGAAAGTTGAGTCAAAATGCATTGAGTTATATAAAGTGTATTATATAATTATATATGTATTATAATAACTGACACATTTTATACACACTAATAAAAACAATGTTACCCATTTCGATGTTTCTTCTTAAAATTTTAGCCCTATATATGTGGAAAGGTTGGTTTCATGTTACATACCGGAATTAATAAAAATCACAATCTTGTGGTAAAGTTAATAAGAAGCATTTTGCTTTTATCATTATAACTAGCAAACTACTTGGCTCTAAGAAAGTTGAAAGTTGATGGCCGCCAGAACGTAAGAACATTGTTCAGCTCTATCCTGAGACACCTTCATACACTCTCATACAAACCTGAGTAGCCTTCATTATATACATCCTAACATCCTCCTTCTATCGGCATCCCAGCCTACCAAGGGCTATTATTTCATTAGAGCTAGTTATTAAAATTTGTTGGAGCCTCCCGCCCACTTTTATTAATTCTATAGGAATTGAATGACTACCTAGGGCTATGTATTTTTTTTTCTCCATGGCTACTGGAACTTAATCGATAGTAGGTTCTAGATTCTAGAACCTTAATTTCAGTTTTATATGTTTCTGTTTTTTCCACATACTGTCTACCGTGAACATCCAGTAGATAGGGTGAATAAATGTTACGTTCATCCAACATTATCATTCTCAAATATATTTGCTCTCGCCTGAAATACTTTTTACTTTTTCTCATCGATACCTATATATAAATTTCTTACGTTGCTATTTTTTCCATTCCTTTCAAAACAAGTTATTTTTTATGTTACCGGTATCTTTTTGTCCTCACTTAAGCCGGCTGGTATCAATTTATTAGTTAACATTTTATGAGGGGTTGCAAAGATGGACAAAAGGTTCAAATGTAGGGTGTATTCTCTTTGTGAAGTTTAAAAGGTTACTAAATATACACAATTTTCTTACAATATAAACTTAATTATTGTTTAGTTTTTATTCCCTAGCAATGCATATTATTAAAAATAAAACAGTTTTAACTTTTTTTAACTGTTAATGAGTACACGTTTTTCAATTAAATTTATTTTAGCTATACATATCCTAAATTAATTCTTGTTATTACTATTTCTAGCCGTTAATGAAGAAATCTCAAAACTATTTGCTGACTCAACGACTTGAAGATTTCTTCGAAAATGCCGAGGGCTGCAGTAAAGAGTTTAAGAACTTTCAAAGAACAAAAGATGCAGCTAAGGATGTAAAAGAAGATGATATACCAAATAATAATGTTGAATGCTTCAAGGAAGAATTTGATCAATATGGAAATGTTTTCCATAATGACACCATAGGAGAAAGGTCCTCTTTGTGGACACGTTTATTTAGTCTGATACCAAACTTAGAATTGCTCCATCCTGTTAACAGATGCATCGTCTACTTCAATGCAATAACTACAGTATTTCGGAACCCGGAACGGATCTTGGAGATAATTGCTTATGATAGATATTACCAACGATCACTCTACATTCGAGAGTGCACTTCACAGAATATTGGTGTTTCAAACGAGTATAATACCACTGTTGTATCAAATGCCGAATCTAGAAAAGAGGAAAACATTCTAATATTGGATTATTCAGAAAGCATCCACACTTCGTACAAAGCTGGAAGGAACGAGAGCATCAGCAATAGCTTAGAACAACAAATGAATGCATGTCCTTTGAAAATTATGCAAAGTGCTCAAACATATTCAAACATTAATGTATCGGATTACTCTATTAACATGGTTAAACAAATTGAAGTAAAGAGTATTTTATATAATCTGTTAAATATCAAGGAACCATCTTGGTCCAACAATGTTGAAATTAATGAGGGTGTTCTAATATCTAAATACCCGGATGTAAGCGTTTTACCGTCTACATTATTTGACACTGAATCTATTATAAAAATCTCAAAACAAGGTGTACATAAAGATATGAAATCAGATCAATACTGCAATATAAATACTCACTCATTTTCTGAAACAGAAGGGCATGTCAGACAAAGTTCAGTTCTTGATAGAAATGAATTTTCATCGAAGAAAGCTCCACACATGTCTTATAAATATGATATCAGGGTAGACTCAAATATTTTGTCCAAACCATTTGAGCATTCCAGTGTAGAGAAACATCTTAGTAAAATATGCCATCCTAATAATAGTACTGCGTTCGTAAACCCAAAACATTTGGGAACACCAGGGATGGCTCCTTATGAAAATAAAAATGGATCTAAATTAGATTTACAAACACTTGGTTCTAACGTTACATACCCAACCCTTGACCTTAAGCCAGATAATATGTTTAATAATGTTTTCTATACACTTTTTGAAATTCCCGAACTGCCAATTTTACTAGAATCTGAAATAATTCCTTATTCTTGGACACCAATCTCACAACTTACCATTTTATCATTCTACCAGTTGTATGAGATACCGAAATCCTCTGAATCTAAAGAATTACATGAATTGGATCCTAAAGAGGTGAAAAATATGACAGAAGATGAGATATTCATGAATCTGTATCATAGTGACCTCCTCGGGGGAGAGAAATCACCTAGTGAAACAATCTGCCACAACCTGCCATCAAGGATCATCTATCAGATACATGACCTGAGCTCTGTGGAACATATATTCGACTTCATAGACCTGAACTGTGGAATTGATGTTGAGAAAGAGAGTGTAAAGTTTATTCATAATGACAATATGTTATATGAACTGTGTGATATAGTAAAAGAAGGAGATAGTAATTCAAGAAATATGGGAGATTTAGGACAAATTTGTGACAGCAAAAATGTATTCAAAAATGATGAAGCTAATTACTACCAAAACCACTGCGAATTTTGTATTGACAGCTACAATGAAAGAAAATGTGACAAGCGCATTGATAAATCGCTTCTGAAAGAAATGTACAATTACAAAGAGGTTATTGAACATAAAAAAGATACTCTTATAAGTGTGAAGCCAAATGAGGGGATGATTTTGAAGAAAAAATATTATGGTTCTTATGATGTGCAAAATACATTTTTGTTGGAAAATACAGGGGAGATATTTGAAATAAATATGCAAGATAGCAAAAGAAATGAAAAATTGATATATAAAATTCATAGTTTAGAAATTATTGGGTTTGCAAGTGAAGAGACTAGGACGGAAACAATATCCATAATTGACAACCCCCCCTCAGTAAAGATTGAAAATAGCCATATAAATAAAACAATTACTTATAATCTTCCTAATTTAGAAATTAATGATTTTTCATGTGAAGAAACATGCAAGGATACAACGCAATCAACTACCATAACTCCCTCAATGAATATTGAAAATGGCTTTATGAATAAAAAATTATTCTATAAGCATCATAATTTAGAAATGAATGATTTTAGATGTGAAGAAACATATAAAGAATTAACAACAACTACAAAATATCCCATTGAAAATGGCCCCAAAAATAAAATAATAATTTATAAATTTAATGATTTAGAAATCAATGATTTTACATGTGAAGAAACATCTAAAGAATTAAAACCAATTGCCAAAAAGCCTAATGAAAACATTCCTTTAAATAGAAAAGTGATGTATAAATTTAATCAATTAGAAATTAATGATTTTGCATGTGAAGAAACATCTAAAAACCTAGGACCAACTACCAGATATCCTAGTGAAAATGGCCCTATAAACGAAAAAGTAATTTATAAGCTTCATGTTTTAGAAATGAATGATTTTGCATGTGAAGGAACATCCACAGAAACCACTCCATCAACTATCAAATCCCCTTCGGTGAATATTGAAAATGGCACTATAAATAAAATAATAATTTATAAACTTCATATTTTAGAACTAAACAATTTTGCATGTGAAGAAACACGCACAGAAGCCACTCAATCAAATGCCCAATCTCCCTCAACGAATATTGAAAATGTTTATGAAGATGAAAAAATAGTTTATGGACTTCGTAATTTAGAAATGCTTAATTTTACAGCTGAAGAAAAGTACACAATAGTAACTTCATCAACTGTAAATGTATCCCCAGCGAATACCACAGCCATTGTCAAAGAGCTCAAAGCTCCAAAAAAGATATTTGACGTTGTTTTACCCCAATCATTGGAGTACCACTACAGTAATTTTGATGTGAGAACATCAACCAGCACATCATCAATATGCATGCCACACCTGAGGGATATAGTTGTCCATGATGAACTTAAAATAAATAATACAAATTATTTGTTTAAGGAGATGTTTAACGAAAATTTAAAAATACAAGAAACAAACGATAAACCTATTTTTGTTTTGGATGATCTCTATAAAAAAATAATTAAACTAAAAGAAAGCAGTGACAATATTAAACAATCACTAAAATATCTCGATGATTACAGTTTTAATTTAGAAGAAGACTTCAACGTTTGTAAAAGAATCTGTGAAAATACAATATATAATTCAAACATGGAAAGTACCACAAACATGTTGAATGAATCATCACCAAATATAATTGAGCTTGATTCGAAAAAAACAATGCTTTCACAAAATCCTACCTCATCTAGCTTAAGATTTATCTTTAAAAATTTGCTAAACTCTAATAATATTATGTACCAACTTTATGAAATTCCTGTTTTAGAGGATTTGCCTAAAACTGACAAATCTCATTTTTGGAAGCCAAACACATCAGTGGAAAACATCAGAAAAACGTCATCAAATCACAATAATCCTTACTATTCGTATAATGAAGATGATATTGCAGAGTCACATCATGGCATGATGCTGAAAGCGAGGATGAAAACTTCAAGAGAACATTTTGATGGACTCATTCCTGCAGTTCTGCCAGGACCAAGGATTTTCTATCAGTTGTATGAACTGCCAGAAATAGATGAAACTTTTGATAAGTGTGTTATTGAAACGAGCAGTGAGGAGCAACTGAAAGAAATGATTAACTTTAATACGTTGAGCGAAACAACACAAGACTGTGAGGTTTTGGAGTTGGTGGATATCCACGATGAACCAGAGGTTCTTCATAAGAAGTTGACATCAGCTTATGTTTTCGATTCACCTGAGGAAGTTTTAAGATCTCAATTTCTAAGAGAACACTCACCTAACTGTTTATCTTTTGATACGGCTAGTCTTGACGCGGAGGTCATCAACCATTCAATTTCATTGGGGAACGCTCTAGAGAACATGGAAGACGCAAGTGAAGGAGCTCTGAACAATTCACAGTACCCAAATTGGGTGCGGGGACTCATCCTAGACCATGGAAAGAACATTCCACGAAGTTTCAACATGAGTTCCACACTAGATGCGATCTATACAACAGACCTTGCGAATTCCACTTCGGAATATTTTTTTGATATACTTAGAACTTCTAATTCTGAAATATTGATCAAACCTGAAAGCTACCAGTGTAATAGACATGAAAACCATTTGGGTCCTCACAAGATTTCCCCAGAAAGAAATCAAGTGGAGTCAATTTATTGTAGACAAGATGACCGCATATATAAATCTCCTGTCACGAATGACGTATTTAATGTTAATGACTTTCCTAAAGACATTAACTCAAGATCGCTTTCTCAGCAAGAAGATATAATTTCAGGTTTTGATTCTACACGTGCTTGTCTTATAAACAATAATAAGCTTTCGGATGAAAGTGATCACATAATTAACACTCAAGACCAATCATCCCACACGAAGTCAAATTCAGATCACATGTCTGATATTAATCCGGTATACAAAGTATCTGGCATTGAGAAAGCTCCTGGTAATATTTACAGTGAATGTCCATTGTTCAAAATGACCAGTGCACATCACGCAATCAACTCGGGATACCCCAATACACACATAAATGGAGACCAAGCGTCGCAAATGGATGTACAACCATTAAAGTTGTATCAAATGATGGATGACACAGATGGATTAGAGTTAAAGTTCATGAGTCAACAGCCCATTTGTGAATTATACAGCAATATCACTTCAGGCAGCACTGAATTGAATAAAATGTTGACGTCCATATTTAAAAAGAATGTATTTGAAGATCAACCACTTGAAAATGAGAGTGTTACAAAAACAAATTTAAATTTATTATCAGGTGAAAGGATTGGTCAATTTCAAGAACAGTTACTAGATGATTCTGCGACGCTTATCAATTCATTTAATGAAAGTTTTGAGACAACAAAAACCAATTTATCCATTTTTGAGGAAGGAGATAAAATTAGCTCTTCAGATTATCCCAAGATGAATAATGAGCCTATTCAACATAATTATGAGGCCCGTGAAGGAATACGGACAACGCTAGAAGCCAAAAGCAAAGAGATAATTAATTTGATTGATGAAATAATTCAAGATACCAGCATAGCCTTAGAAAACTGCGAATATGTTGAAAAAGAGAAATATGATCACATTTCTCCATCTGGAACGAACGTACGTACGAATTGTCTTCAAGAAGCCTTAGACGTAAATGTTTCTAAAGAAAATTTACCTTTAGTAATTGTATCAGATAAAAATGTGGTGTCATACATACGCAAAGTTTTATCACAAGATGAGATAGGAAATGATTCCATCAATAATAGTTTTTTAAAAAATACGCAAAAGTATGTCTTTGAACGCAGAAATTCATGAAAAAATTCTGTCAAAGTCAAGGAATCAATTTAGTATTCATTAGTAACTTTAACTTTTCCTAAATTTTTCTAAATGTTTGCATTAAAGGTGGTATTATACATTAATAAATAGTCAATTTTATCGGAATAATAACATAATACTAAATATATAGTCAAACAAATAGTGATTTAGAGAATGTACTTTCTGACAATATAATGTTTTAAAAATATATTATTTAAGTGTTTTTAAATAAATGGTTTGGAATAAATAATTATTTGTATACTAAGAAGTTCTTACTATAAATCATTTTAAAAGAATATTTATTACTCTAATTTACTTCATGATTGTATGTATTTGCAGATTCTTTTATAATTTACAATATATTTTACTTTAAGAATGCAAAGGTTTTTTTTAAGAACGTAGATGAGTCAAAAGCAAAACACTTATTCAAACAAATAAATTATTTATAATGTGAAATAATTATTTATTATAATCTTCTTTAACAAAATTATCAACATGATATAAATTATGAGAGAAATACATTAAAGTAATCAATACAGGAAGTTCTTAGAAATATCTTAAGTTTAGAAAGAATAAGTTGGTTGTACACTCCGTCGATATTGAAAGGTAGCAACTTATTCACTCAACCTGCGAGGTATGATATACCTCCACACATGACTGCAGAATAGTTTGCCTAGCTACGCCCAAGGCCTATGTTAGAGAAGGCCTTAAGTCCTTAAATTATTTATTGACTGTTGGGAAGGAATGATGTGGGAGGGGTTATGTCGATTAGCGATGCCCGAATGGTTTGATTTACTAAATTAATTTTACTTTATTGTTCTGATAATGATAAAATCAATAATTAATAATTATATACTAAGTTAATTAATTAAGTGTACTCTCATCCACATACGGGCTTTATATATATATATTAGCTATTAAAAATGGAACCACGTCAAAAGTTATTTTGGCACTGTTACCACATTGATTGGTTTTATATGGTAACATTAAGCAAGTAGCTCCTTTTCCAGAATGTCCATTACTGTTTATAGCCAATTATAAATTTATTAATGATTAATTATTATATTCCACACTTGTAGCGTAAATAACAAATAAACTCTAAAAGGTTTTTACTTTATTTTTTAAGAAGATGAGTTTTAAAAAATCTTCTGTAATTTAAGGGTCCCAATCCTAATTTAAAATATTTTATATTATTTCCGGGTGAACAAAATAAAGATGTTGATAAAATCTTATCCAGTGGACATATTTTGGTTATAAAAGTGAATTAATTGTTTCTTCAAAGTTATTATGACTGTGTATAACTTAGTGGGACCATAGTTCAATTCCATACTTTATTTAATGTTAGCATAATTGCTATAATATAACTATTAGTAAAACTCTTTAATAATTAATAACTTGATTGAGAAAATGTGTGGTTTATTAAGATTTGCGTTGATTATTGTCATTTTATAATAAATT
>CABFVX010009981.1:0-15953 GCA_902151425.1 Timema shepardi | reverse complement strand
ATATTCCCTTGTTCCTCCCTGTTCCTGTGCTACTGGGTGAGTACAATATTCCCTTGTTACTGTGCTACTGGGTGTGTACAATATTCGCTTGTTCCTCCTTGTTCCTGTGCTACTGTGTGAGTACAATATTCCCTTGTTACTGTGCTACTGGGTGTGTACAATATTCCCTTGTTCCTCCCTGTTCCTGTGCCACTGGGTGAGTACAATATTCCCTTGTTACTGTGCAACTGGGTGAGTACAATATTCCCTTGTTCCTCCCTGTTGCTGTGTCACTGGGTGAGTACAATATTCCCTTGTTACTGTGCTAATGGGTGAGTACAATATTCCCTTGTTCCTCCCTGTTCCTGTAATGTTACACACCTACATTCAACTGACATGAGCTTCATCAAGGTTTGTTCCAACTCTTAACTTCCGTCGTATCGAGCATATGTGTAACAAACTATGAGCAGAACCAGACCATTTTAAGAAGCAGTGAAGCAAGAGCTCATCAGCACTATTTACTGACCGTAAGCAAGTCATCACTATCTGCTGAGTCGCCGTCCCCAGGCACGTGGCTCTTCTTAACAAACTGTTCGATTGGAAACATCTGACAAATCAAATTATATTCCATCTACATTCTGCTACTGCAGTCTTAATATTGGATCTTCTCTTAATTCTAGCAGTGCCGGGTGATTTACACCTGTGACCTCCTGATTACAAAATACAATAGTTCCTAATCTTGTATTCTTCCCTGATATTAACAATGACAAATAAATGGTACGGAACTCCACACGGACTTTCACATTTTAAATTTATTTTTAAAGAATTAATGTCTTCATTTGTATGTTTGGAGAGATAAAAAAGATCAAAATTGCTTCCACAAGGGTCAACACTCCGTATTAAAATTTTAACTTCCACTTAAAATTTTCGACATTTTATTATGTGTTGCAAATCTTCATGCCATCGCATTGCTATTAAATTCCTCATTTATAAATGTTGACCAATAAAAAATGTAAATATTGATTATTGAGTTTAAAATGGAGATAGATCATTGTTGTACAAACATATCTCCTAAAAGGTTTAAGGAAAAACAACATAAGTTTTTAGAGACCTACTTATATTTAACTACTCCCTGGCATTGGAGAATTATTGCGTTAAAATTTAAGTAGTATTTCTTTAAAACAAAAGATCACAAAATGGTTTTAATATATTAACTAATATCTCAGAAACTGTTAGTTTTATAAAAATATTTTCATATAGTTTATTTTTAATAGTACTACAATTTTGCAATGAAAAGTTATTTAGTATCTCAAATAGTTGGAGATACGGAAGTTTCTGTTTCTGTAAAATACCCTAAAAGTAATTTTCATGGGATAATGAAAATAGCCAGTTTATTTGTAATCTTAATCAACGCCCAGATACGAATTTTAATCAAAATCATTAGAGACAATTTCGAGAAAATCAATTTTTTTCTCTTTTAACCCTTTATTAAACTACCCTTAATATTTTAAGTTTAAACAGACACACAGACTGATTCCAGATGTAATATTTTATTATTATTATTATTATTATTATTATGATTATTATTATTATTATTATTATTATTATTATTATTATTATTAGCACCGCGTCTTACNTTATTATTATTATTATTATTATTATTATTATTATTATTATTTGCACCGCGTCTTACTACCCGTCCGGGTTATACGCACTTACGCTAATGTGTAATGGTAGGGTGATTGTGAGATGAAATGGAGGACCTACAGTTTAACGTGGAATCCGAACCACGGTGGAGGCCTGGAATTCCACACATTCACAAGATGTCTTGTCAGAGGTGAAGTAAGGCTTTGATAATCAGATAAATCTGTGCCGGGACCGAGGATTGAACCCCGGCCGCCAGCACAGAAGTCTGACACCTTACCCCTAGACCGCCAGGTCACCTTAGATATAATATTGCTGTGATGATATTTAGGTTGTCTATAGCTCCGTGGTCGAGCGCCTATCATCACTGTACGGAATAGATGCCGTTTAACCAGCTGTTAATTGCTCCGTGGTCGAGCACTAATTAAATCGGTATATTTAATAAATGAAATAAAGATCACTGTTGATGGCTGTTTATTCACACACGGTTTATTCAAATGGTATCTGTTAAATACTGATACATACTTAAATTAAATGCTTGATATCAATGCACACTTGTTATATTAACGTACATTATTGTATTCTGTGTTAGACTGTGACTGGTGCTAGTGCATTTGTGAGTCCCTGACTGCGTTGCTTATGCCTGACTGAATTGTGTGACATTGCTTGTGCCTGACTGACTTGTGTGACGTTGCTTGTGCCTGACTGACTTGTGTGACGTTGCTTGTGCCTGACTGACTTGTGTGACGTTGCTTGTGCCTGGCTGACTTGTGTGACGTTGCTTGTGCCAGGCTGACTTGTGTGACGTTGCTTGTGCCTGAGTGACTTGTGTGACGTTGGTTGTGCCCTTAAACGTACGCACAATGGCTCATATATGACATACGCTTTGACTTGTCCCCTCATCTAAAGTGTTAAATCTAACTAATAGAGAGAGTCCTGGCGACAGGGGTTGTGAAGGCTAGCTTTTATTGGTATAGGGAATTGGCGTCATTTGCCAAATACTGCGGAGTTGTTCTTTTAACAGAAAAGAATATATAAAAAATATGTTTAATGGTGTAATACTTTTGACATTATTTATGAAAATTACGTGTTTCTTCATGGATGAATCATAAAAGGATATTCACATATGTTACTTTAAAGAAAAATTAACCTCTACTTTTTACATATTTTAGAGGGATCCAAACCAGTATCATTGCAAGACAGACGGCATGGCAAAGACCACTTTTTAAGGTTCGGGGGGTCATGAGACGTCGTCGACATCCATCGACATTTCCGGTTAGATTTTTTTACGGTCGCAATACTTTACCTTTTGTGTTCGATATTTGCGTATAGATTGAAAGTTAATGGTTTTATAAAAATATGCTTCATATAAAATATTTTTTTTATAAATAGACCTACATATTTGTAATAAGTAATTTTATATCTCAAATAGCTTAGGAGATAAAAAAAAGAGTTAATTTACGCATCGGACCGAAGTCCTTAAAGTCATTTGGCCGATATATTGAGAGTAGCCATTGTGTCTGGAATATTTATAAATGTTAAGAAATAAAATTGAATCAAAATCTTTATAGCCGGTTTTGAGAAAATAGACTTTTCTCTTTTTGCCCTTCAGTAAACTACCCTTAATTTTAGGGTTAGATACCCAATTCCAAAAATCCCTTGGGCAACCCTATGAAAACTTTAGATACCAAGTTTTAGCCTGATCAGTAAAATAGTTCAAGCTGTAGTTGAAGGTACAGACAGAGAGATGGAACTTCAAAAACAACTTTTTTGGATTTGGGGTTTCATCAAACGTCGACATTCATAGAAATCTTGAGATAAATTTTTTTCATGATCACAATACTTTCTTTACCTGTAAGATATCGAGAGTAAAAATGTAGGCCAGCAGAGAATTTTAAACACAATGAAAGTTTTTGTTTCAAACCCGCAAGGAAACTTCGTTAAATAAATGGTACGGAACTCCGCACGGACTTTCTCGCTCTATTGTTTGAAAATGGAGATGTTTACTCAAAACTTGTAATATATGTGAAACGAAATAATATACACTATCAAACACAGGCATAAATTTCACTGTACTTGTAAAACCTTTTTTTAGTCCCGGCTTTAAATTTTATAATTTTGTTTTTAAAGAATTAATGTCCTTATTTGTATGTTTGGAGCGATAAAAAAAAACATCAATGTTGGGTCCACAAGGGTAAAATCTTCGTATTAAAATGTCCACTTCCGGTTATAATTTTCGACATTTTGTTAGGTGTTGCTCATATTCATGCAACCACATTGATATTAAATTCCTCATTTTTAAATTTTGACCAATAAAATATTTAAATATTGACTATCGAGTCTAAAATGGATATAGATCATTGTTGTACAAACACTTCTCCTAAAATGTTTAAGGAAAAACAACATCAACTTTTAGACACGTGCTTATATTTAACTGCTCTATGGAATTGGATAATTACTGCGTTAAAACTTAAAAAGTATCTCTTTGCAACCAAAGCTCACAAAATTGTATTAATATATTTGGCAATATCTCAGAAACGGTTGGATTTACAAAAATATTTCTTTCAATAAAAGATTTTTATTTTTAATAGTACTACCATTTTTAAATGAAAAGTTATTTAGTATCTCAAATAGTTGCGTAGATAAGGAAGTTTCTGCTTCTGTAAAGTACCCTTAGAATCATTTTAATGGTAAAATGAAAATGGCCAGTTCATTTATCAACTTAATCAACACCTAGATATGAACTTTAATCAAAATCTTTAAAGGCGATTTTGAGAAAATCGATTTTGTCTCTTTTCGCCCTTTCTTAAACTACTATTAATTTTAAGTTTAAGCACATGCACAGATAGACGTCATTTCAAAGACAACTTTTTAAGGTTTGGGGGGGAGGGGTTTCGGGAATTATTTTGCTAGATTATATGATAACTTGATTGATTTAAAAGTGCAAAGAATGAATTTTTAAAATGAATTTGTTTGGAAGAATATTGTTTTAAATGCTTACTCTTAAGTTAGTTTGACTTGTATTTGAATTCAAACTCTTGTGTTTTAGCTCAAATGAATAAAGAAGATGCCTTTTCGAGCCAGGGTGAAGACGTGCTTCAGACCACGAACTCCGCAGCAACCATTAAGCTGCTGGGAGCTTTGACGCCTCCAGACGTCTTCCCACAAGCCGGTGGTGTAGGGGTGAGGCAAGAGGGAATTGCAGCCCCCCTTCACGGCGTGGATATGAATGTGGTGGGGCCCCCATCAGCACCCTAGATAGGAATTAGTGGCCCGGTAAATCACGTTGGTGGAGCATTGTAAAATGGTATCTATCTTCGAATCGTCAAGGAGAGAATAAAACAATTGAGGCGTCTCTTTTATACTGGTAGAGAAATTACTGTAAATCTTGGTGCTCCAGCAAGCGATCGTGATCCATTAAGATGGCTTAGAGGGCAAATTACTGTTTTACTCAATCAGATGCAGGTCCATGGTGTCAGCACCGATGCTCATGTCGGCTTACTTTTGAATAGCAGGGACTCGACGTTGAATCTTGTATTTGTCTCTTTAAAGCGGGCAGGTCAACGTAAGTAGCGTGTTGCAAAGTAATAGTTTGTTCTTGAGTACAGCACCACTGTACGTTAAACTCAGCCACTTTAAGGAGCCTCTTGGGAGTGCACGTTATTGTGATAAACTTTCTCCCGCTAGCATATATAGCCGTAAAAACCAAAACGAATCAAAATGGCGAAACACTTTGCCTTGCCCGTGCATTGGTTGTCACAAAAGATATATGTGACGTTAAAAGAGAACCAGGATGCATGTATCTGAACACCGTTAAACAAATCAAAATTGGTCGTCCTATTCAAAAACTCAAAGCAGAGGAACTATGTCGTGATGCCCGTGTGAATTTATTGAAAGGTGGTGGGTTCACCAAACTGTAACAATTTCAAACATACTTCTCCGAATACAAAATCACGGTGTTCAGGGAACGTCGGGGAGGCAGGTTTTATATGAGGGGCCTACTCCCACCGAACATTAATTTAAGGGCTAACTTTATTTGTATTATCACGACGATGAGAAAAACCATTTTGATGTCATAAAATCCTTAACAGCCGCATTTAAGTGTGGGTACTTTTGCCGCGAGTGAGGTGTTCCATTTGATCATAAGAATGCGTGCAAAAATTGCTATGCTAAAGTGGTCTGCAGTGGAGGTCATTCTGTGACCTGTAAGGACTGTGGGCTCTGATTCACAAACGAGTCATGTTTTGATAACCATAAACGTCCCGGTTTTTGCAGAGGTCACATGTCGGTGTGTGATGTCATAAATGTTTGTGAGGTCTGTGAGCAATTTTTCAGTTTGGAAAGATCAAATTATTCAGACAGGTGTTATGAGACTTTTTGTAGAGTATGCTATGCATATCGTCCTTTTGGTCATTTCTGCTATATGAAACAGGCCCCATCAAAACCGTCACTGGAAAAGAGCAATTTCAAGTTTTATTCTATGATTTTGAATGCCGGCAAGAAACGCTTCATCAAGGTGCGGTCAACATGTACTTGCACGAACCTAACCTCTGTGTCGTACAGACGGGTTGCAAGGCCTGCATTCATAACGATGTAAATTACCATAATTGCACCGAATTTGGGGGCGATAGGACTTGCATATTCAAGGGTAATACCACAATGGCCCAATTTTTCGGATTTTAGAGCAAATTAAAGCAACAAAATTTAAGAACATCACCCTCCAAGGCAATAATGCGAAATTCTATTATGGAAATTTTATTTTAAAATATATGAAGGAGGTTAAAAAATGGACTCCAGCGCTCATAATCAACGGTGGGAAAATCATGTCCATGCGTTACGGCTCGCTCCACTTTATTGACTCGCTGAACCTTCTCCCAATGTCATTGTCCAAGATGCCAAAAATATTTGTCTTGGATGAGTCTTTAGCCAAAGCATATTTCCCTCATTTTTCAATAGAAAATAAAACGCAAGGTATAGGGATCCTTGCCGCCAAAGGTGTATTATGGGATCGATCGATGAAATGGCTGTCGAGGGAAAGGATCCCTTTGAGAAGTGGTATAACGCGTTGGTAGAAGCAAACAATGTCTTTGATTTTAACTGCATGTTGGAATTGTATTGCATGAAAGATGTAGAGACCCTACGGAAGGCCTGTCTAAAGTTTAGAGATATGCCTATGGAAAAGCAAAGGTGGATCATTTCAGAGAGGCGTGAACGATTGCAGGAGCGGCCATGTTGGTTTATTGCATAAGTCATCTTAAGGATAATCCCATCGGTATCATATCTAACGGTGTCTACCGGTGTGCAGACCAACAGTCGCATGACGCCGTATAATGGCTCTGTTGGAAGGCCCACCGACGCGGTGTGTATATCCTTCATGTGGGTAACGGCCGTGAGGAATATGTGTTAGAGCGACGTGTAGATGGCATTAATAAAGCTGGAGATACCACCACCGTCTTTCAGTTCTGGGGCTGTTATTGGCACGGGTGATCAACTACCCGCAAGAATAGCTCGACCTTCCGTTCTAGTCATCAACACTGATTCACACACCAAACCTGGGACGAATTGGGTCACCATCTTTATCTACAAGAACGGCATGGGAGATATTTTGGCAATTATGGTTTTCCGTTCCATATAAAGTCCTATCTGGCATTTATACGCATAAACACTTCCCACACGTTTCATAGCACACTACAACTTCAAAGCATCATCTCAGACATTTGCGGCCATTACTGTCTCACGTACAATCTCTATTGTTCCCAGAAAATTCCAGTGAAAACTTTCCTAAACCTATTTTCTCCCACCAATCATACAAGCAACGACGCTAAGGTGGTGAGATATTACAACAATTTTTTCAAGACTGTCGGGTCCTGCCACCGTTCAAGGGGTTACGTCCAATTAGCGTGCACCTATTAAAGGAGCGTTATGGTGGCGTGCCGACCATAACCACGACAGTCGTCGAAACGAACGAACACCATGGAAAGTCAAGACGTTTCCACCCGCAAAGCAAAGCCATCGAAGCCGCTCGCCATCACCAGTATTTTCAACACTTTAGTCGACGCCAAGCGAGTCATCGTCGGCATGAGCGTCAAGAACAACTTTACGCTCTATGTCCAACTAGAAAAATGTGGAGGGAACTGTGTGGTGTTCAACCGCACAGAGTGGCTAGAACTGGGCAGCTACAAGTCGCTCATATAAAAGTTTTTCAGCAGCACGTAACCTCCTCAGAAGATTAGTCTGACTAATCATGAAATCTCTCTGAGACGCATGTGCGGTGACCGTATGGCTGTCATCAGCGAAAAACAAGACGCCGGACTCAAGCGAGTCGCCTATCTAGCACTTATCTGGGCGCGTCTTTGTGATGTGTGGGACCTCAGCGACGTTGCCGTTGACCGACGGGACATGTGGTCGACACCCGTCACACGCTATCAACGATTTGATCGACACACTCGTCGTGGATGTATGCGACACGCTAACAGATTCATCTGATGTCCTATATCTCGAACATTGTACGATTGAAACTCATATCAAAAACCTGGATCTTATCAGTGCTACTGTAACGGGCTAATCTGGCTTAGCCCCGTTCAAGTGTAAAATACGAATATTTTAGTGGTACAGCAAGTCGTCAAGAGTTAACAAATGAGATACTAGTGTTAAATGATACGCCCATAACATTTGTTTGTTTATTTAAATACCTACTTCACCGATTCTTCCGTCGAGCCTGATGCCCCGCTGAAAAGAACAACACCGAAAGAATTGGCCGAGCGCGACTACAGGGAAGAACTCCACGCTGGACAACGAGTTACAGTCAACTGAAAGCTCCGTGAATGGGGTTGGCCGACTCGAGTCATTGTTCGAGAATAAGAAGGACGTTTTCCCCCTTCTCTTCGTACTGACCACCCTATCACGTGTAGTTCTCATACTATATATTCTCCGGGCCGCTTGGAAGAAATATAGAACACGGCAGAACACCATCAGCGCCGTTGGCATACTACGCACTCTCGTCACGTCGACTAATCTATCATATCAACGTAGGCTTACAGTTCAGGGAAATGGTTCCACTGGACAGGAACAAATCACTAAATTAGGCTATTGTACGACAGAATGTATTAAGTAAACTTCCAGTTAGAAGTTAAGAACGCATCAAGTAAACTACAAGTTAGAAGTTAAGGATGTATCACGTAAACTTCCAGTTAGAAGTTAAGGATGTATAGAGTAAACTTCCAGTTAGAAGTTAAGGACGTATCGAGTAAACTTCCAGTTAGATGTTAAAGATGTATAGAGTAAAACCTCCAGTTAGATGTTAAAGATTAGGATTAGCCTATTTCATGGCTGGATGAATAGGATAACTTTCATGTTAGGATTAGGTAAAAGACCGTGTCAATATTGAGACACTGATGTAACTCAAAGGTAGCTTGCCAGGGAAAGAGATGGTTCAAGTTATATGGAGGCCTGGGATCCATACCTAGTTAGGTAATTTTGTCAATCTCACGCACTTGTGTTGGGTGATTAAACTGTGGGCCGTTCATGCTTCTCAAGATTGGCCCGTGGTTAATCTTTGTTATTACACAGTAATACTCCCCTTATGGAGACCACAGCTCATGAGCCGCTTCCGCCCCTTTGGCACGGCTGGAGCAGTCATTAATTACTTGTATGTATGTTGTGATATTGACCGCCCGTTGGGTGATCAAATTGTGGGACGTGTTCCCGACCGGGCATGGCCCGTAGATTTATATATACCCATGTAAGTTGGTTGATCCTCTTGTAAGGGGTTTTGCTCTGTATTAAGGGCGCTCATATGTAACTGGACTTGAACTTGCCCTATGTAAGTCATAACTAAACGTGCACGGCCAACATTCCTTGTGATTGAGGGACCAGTAACGTAACTCAATTGTCTGAGTTAGTCCTTCTGGCGCCTCACGCCCCTTGTTGGCCTAGACTTAGGCAATGCTACCTCATATCATATATAGTTTGTATAGACAGTGCTTATTGAGATTACGTGCTAAATATTGATCATGTATCATGTTGTTTTATTAAATTGCATTACTTCTATTTACATCCTTTTTCTTTATATTTCTGTATATGTGTATGTGCACCCCTGGGACTACTACGGTTGATGGTGAAACCACTAACGACAAACAACACATAATATAGCCAAAAGTCTTTCGGTGCACTACCTACTATACACGTCAAGTTGTTGGTTTGGACTATTACATACTGGATTGTGAACTAAAATCAATTTTACTAATGCATCTAAGAGACACGTTAGAAAAACGTATGAATGAATATATAAGGCATTCCTATAAAAGTGTATAATAAATATTATGTATGGTGTCTTTAATGTTTAATAAATATTTGTCTTGTAATATCGTTTTTTATTAACGCAAAACCTTTCTGTCCCCCCTCACACGTAAATACGAGTCTATACTTGTCAAGCCGTCACCAAGCATGAACAGAGTCAATGACCTAGCTCACAGTTTCAAGGTCACGATCTATTCTTATCTTGTCATCCAGCCAAACTGGCGCCTGTCATCAGGGAAATCCCATTGTGACATTATTCAATGCTACGATCTATTCTTGTCCCGACTTGTCTTGTCGAGCCGCCAAACTGGCACCAGTCATCAGGGAAAACCCATTGCGACATCATTTAAGGTCACGATCTATTCTTGTCCCGACTTGTCTTGTCGAGCCGCCAAACTGGCACCAGTCATCAGGGAAAACCCATTGCGACATCATTTAAGTTTATGATTCATTCTTGTCCTGACTTGTCTTGTTGACGCGCCAAACTGTTGCCAGGGAAAACCCATTGCGACATCATTTAAGGTCACGATCTATTCTTGTCCCGACTTGTCTTGTCGACCCGCCAAACTGGCGCTACGTATGAGTCACGGCAAAAAAAAACCATTACCACATAAGGGGTTGCAACACCGTGAAAATCCATAACCAGATAAGGGATTGCAACACTTACCTCTAAGGAAGGGAAGTGAGGGGAAGTGAGAGGGATCTCAAAGCAGGGGAACTATTTATCTCACTCTATCCCAAACGGTTGTCAGGAAAGTTTCATACTGTTTGTTCCGGGAATTGAAAGGCAGTCCAACAGAGTCTTGTGACAGAGAGCCAATGTTCATTCTACGCCACGCTACCATCAGAAGAGCTTCGTTCTCCATGACGAGGGAGGAACGCCCGATGCCGTGGACGTCATGCCAATAAATAAATAACTCCAATGCCCCAATTCTACCCAATAATTACTTATTAATCAATAATTATCAATTAGCAATCATCAAGAACCATTATGTGGGGGCGGGTGGGGAGGGGGTGGTAGCCGACAGGGTGGTATGGGAGGGGGTGGAAATGGATTTCGTATTCATCACCTGGGAACAGCCAATCACAATACAGACAACAACATTACGTAATCATCAGAATACACACTCTCTACACGTCGGGGTCAAGGGTCAGATGTCGAACTGGAATGATATGCTCTGATAGATAGTTATATATATAGTTAAGAAAATCTTATATATATATATATATATATATATCATAATTTGTAAGGGTTAGCATCATAACTTAACCATGACGTCTGGTAGAAAGGTCAAGAATTTTATTTCTATAATGAAATTCTAGGTCCTAATCTATAATATACTCCCTGGAAATATTTTGTTATTAAAGGTTTTTTTTTGTATACATATTTTTTTTACGGCTTAGGAATCATTGATCAAAAAACCCGAAGGAGATCATTTCAGAGCACAGACTGGAGAAAATAGCCCCTTGTCAATTTAAAATCCCTCTGAGGACACCCCGAATATTATTTATTAAATTACTATTATTATTATTATAGTCGTCTCGATGCCTATATATATAGTTGAGGTGCCCTAAGCCCCAGATAATCTAAGGTTTATGTTGATTCAATTTGAGGACCTCATATTACAATGATATTGTGACGTTGTGAGATCCTTGGCTGGTGCTGGCTGCTATGTGCTCGGGAGTGTCTTGTGGGAACAATGACAGAATATAAGGGATCATGTCTCCTCTACACTAGGCTCCCCCTCTCCCACCCTCGCTACAGAGGACCTCTCGCATATCCTCGGAACGGTCTAGAGACCAATCACATATCCTCGGAACGGTCTAGAGACCAATCACATATCCTCAGAACGGTATAGAGACCTATCACATATCCTCAGAACGGTCTAGAGACCTATCACATATCCTCAGAACGGTATAGAGACCTATCACATATCCTCAGAACGGTCTAGAGACCTATCACATATCCTCAGAACGGTCTAGAGACCTATCACATATCCTCAGAACAGTATAGAGACCTATCACATATCCTCAGAACGGTATAGAGACCTATCACATATCCTCATAACGGTCTAGAGACCTTTGTGAATATATCACTACTAAACCTTCACGAATCTCAAATATAGATTAGTGAACATTTCAGATTAGAATAATTCTTTTCTAAAATATCCTCTAATGTTGTCTAGCTAGATTAGTTTATCATTTCTCTAGATCTTTAGACTCATGAATTGTCACTTTAGTGTTTTTAACTGCGGCCTCCCTATTATAGTTGTAGACCTATTATAACAATAGGCCTAACGCTGTAAGTAGGCCTACACAACCTTTTATTATCATGCGACTGTTTCCATGTCCAATGGAACGAGCTCGAATGTCGTAGTCAACTTGATTGTTTGATTTTTAAACTTAAAATCATATTTTGTAAAATAATGTAACTCTAGGGCAGTTTTAAGAAATAAGATAACAGTGTTTTATAATGTAATCCTGATTTTATAGCATTTTAAATCTGTTTTACTTTCCTGAGAACTAGTCTTTTTGGGGACTGGTTTCTGGGGATGCGATATATCTAACACGTATGTAGGTATGCATCGCTACCTGACAGGTATGTAGGTATGCATCGCTACCTGACAGGTATGTAGGTATGCATCGCTACCTGACAGATATGTAGGTATGCATCGCTCGTTACCTGACACGTATGTAGGTATGCATCGCTCGCTACCTGACAGATATGTAGGTATGCATCGCTACCTGACAGGTATGTAGGTATGCATCGCTCGTTACCTGACACGTATGTAGGTATGCATCGCTACCTGACACGTATGTAGGTATGCATCGCTACCTGACAGGTATGTAGGTATGCATCGCTCGTTACCTGACAGATATGGACAAACCATTAAATTTACTACGTGAAGAAACAAACCCAAAATATAATTTTGTTAAAAAACAACTCAAGACCTAATACAATGTTCCTATTTAATAAAGATGGTGTAGGCTATACCTAAATAGATTATATTTATATTTTAACCATGGGCTGTTTCTTTGACGCTGTAATAATCAATATTAATGTTTAGTCAGTAGGCCTATCGTCCATCCTATAGTACAGCATAGCTTATAGGCCTACATAAACACAAGCTCTATAACATAGATGTATAAACGTTTTGAAAACTGGTATGAGTATAAAGATTAGAATTTTCTTATCAATGATTAAATAAAATATAAAAAATAATACAAGATAAATAAAATATAATCAAATACAAAACATACTATCGAGTAGCTCTATCAACAATTGTACAACTCTCCAGTGAGCATGTGTGGCCGTGCCGGTATTTGAACACGTGACCTTTAAGTCAGAAGGTGTCGGCCATTTTAGATGGAAGGAGTGCTCTGACGATGTGTTATTGGTATGGTAGCATTGGAGCGTGAGTGTGAGTGGTCCGGAGGGGAGGGATCTTGTACAGTCGCTCCTTTGTGTGCGAGATGCTGTGATCTCCTCCCAGACCTGCTCCGGCCAATCACAGCGTCACAACATTACAATGGACCGGAGCAGTCGTGCCATCTCATCACGGGAGTCAAGGGCGGGGTTCGAACTCCGGGCAGGCCTGTTATCACCAGCCTGTGTGTTTAGGGGTCCCCTGTCCAGCTATTCACACTACACGTCACGTGGCGTTACGTCAACACGTTATTCAACAGATATCAACGTGTGGCAATGTTTTGACGTTGGCTACACATTCTAGTGGCCAAATATGAAATGGACGCCTGCACCGTTAATACCTTTTCCCTCGGAGACTGAATAAAAAAGTACAATAAGACTTATTTTATTTAAAAAACTACAAATTTAAATGTATACAATAGTCAGTGGCGGCTCGTAGCTAAAATTAGTGGGGGTGCTGCTCCAGAAAATGTTTAGCCTTTGTTCTAAAATTGTGTAGAAGGAAAAAAAAACATGTATAAAAAGAAAATTTATTCAGGAACTTGATAAAATCTCAACAAAAAAACTTTTGTACTCACTTTAACTTAAATTGTTACAGTTGAAGCTTGATCTATTTATTTAAAAATGAAATCCATTCTTCTTGTTTTAATTTGCCCAAGAAGTTAAATAATCTTCTCTTTGATCTCTAGATGACAATTGAGGAAATTTCTCTCCATTGAAAGTACTGCAAGCGCATTTAGTCTTTCTGATAAATAAAAGAACCGAAAAAAATGAATCAAATAGAATAGCCGGAAGCAGAATAATAGTCTAACTCTACACTCTTCTACACTTTATCACATTCTAGAATAAGGTACACGGTATTTAAACACAACACACGCTGAGTAAAAAAACTTCCTTCCACCATCACACCAGAGCCGGCACTGCGAGAGCATCAGTGCTCTCTCTACCTGGCTCTTTACCACGCCTTCCTCCCTACCCTCTCCTATGTGCGCATGCACACAACAGTCAAACATCACGTAACTGGCACTGTGAATCGCACAGTTCCATACAAAATAGTTTGTATGTTTTTAATAAACTGGGGGATGTCTACTGAACTACTGACATTAAGCTTAAGGAATATATATTGTACTACAAAAATAAATAATGAATCAAACTGTTATCGTAATATCAAGTGGAAACAGGGGGCGCTGCAGTTCCGCAGTTCCTATAGGCCTACACTAACCGTCATTGACAATAGTATTAATCACTCACCTACCTTTAGAAACCATAAGTATGTCGTTATAATTATTCATACATATTAGTGTAAGTGCGTATAACCCGAACGGGTAGTAAGACGCGGTGATAATAATAATAATAACTAACTAACCCCGCCTTAGGTGTCGTAGTTGGCTAAAGCGCTTGTCGTGTTGAGCTCGACCGCTGGGGACGGGGAGATCGAGGTTCGAATCTCGGTCGGGTGAACTGGGGGTAGTTTTTACTAAATGGTTTTACACTCTTCCTCCACGCAAATGCGGGTTCACTTCCTCTAATTCAACCTTCCCAATTCCTAATCCATTAGAGTAATTAGTACTTAAAAGCGTATAACCCGAACGGGTAGTAAGACGCGGCGCTAAAAAAAACAACTAACTAACCTTTGAATAATTTTTTTAATGATTTAAACCTATTTTCTTGGTTTAAATTAAAGAAACAAAGTGAAGCCTTTTTAAAGTGGGCCTTGGTAAAGCTCGAAACAAACATTGTGTTTGACTTTTAAGTTTTACAAAATAATTATTTGTTTTAAAGTTGATATAAATCGGTACTAATAAGGTAAACGTGGAAATATAATACATCTCTTCCCTAATAATGTCTCCCATGTCGCCACAATGGGGAATGGACATATTTAGATTGTTTTACGTTATGTGTTTGTTTAGTTAATGATGGAAAACAAATTATTAAGTAATCCATAAGGAAGTGGGTGGGGCTAACTCTCTAGAATCTAGATCTGGGCAATCCGTCCTAGTCTTTGCTGGCGTATCAATGAGATGGGGACACCATTAAGATGAATTCAACTATCCCCGGCTGTTAGCTCGTGAAGATATACTAGCAACGATACAAGGAACTAGATAGAGATGGAGCGATACAATTAGCCAGAATGAGAGAGCAACACAATTGTAAGAGGAGAGCGACCGAGCTGCGCGGAGTTTGTAGGAACTAGGACTCTATATACTATGTGTGCAGGAACCATATTAGGTCAGAAGTAACAATCCACACATGTCTACAACAGCTAGGATAACTACCCCCCATCAGCGCTGTTATAGTGTGCAACAAACCCACGACGGAGACTGCCATGGATCAATCTTGTGATGAGAAGATAATATGAGTGTAATTAATAACAGGGGTATCAATATGTATGTTCGATACAGGGAGCCTATCAACCATGCTTAGATCAGCTGGGGCACCTATCAGAACTCTTCGCTAATGATTGCTGCTGTGTCAACTGATAGTCGCCACACAGTATTTAGACGGGATGGACGTAACCAAACCGGAGGGTCGTGGTTCTCAAAGAACTAACACAGATGTCAGAAAGATGTAGGGATGTTCATTAGCTGACAGGTAATGGACACTC
>CABFVX010009980.1:0-15956 GCA_902151425.1 Timema shepardi | reverse complement strand
TCAATTTATTTTGCTGCCACAAAATAAAACCACATCAAATATTGTTTACAGGGAGGCTCTTACTCAATAAATTAAATGGCTTTTGTGTTGCGGTTATGACCTTTTAACAATTAGTATAAGTATAAATAAAAAAAAATATTGAAAAATGACAAAAAAATAAAAGTGAAAGATAATATATAAAAAAATAAAAAATATATAAAAAACAATGTAGATACAAAAAAGAATTAAAGAAAATATATTCACAAAAAAAATTAATATCTTAGTTTTTTGTTTTCAATGAATGTTATTTTTTTTAGAAACTCACTGTAAAACATTGTGTATTTTCTTTTATTATATTATTATGCCCGTGCGAAGCCGGGATGGGCTGCTAGTATTTTCATACATTGTTAAAATCAACTATATGTTTGATAATAAAAAAGATTCTTATTAGAATTCTAATATATTATTTTGGCGTGAACCATATTTTGAAACATTTCTCTCTAGAATTAAATTCGTTTCGTTCGTTGGGGGTTCCTCCTCTATGCCCCCAATGATTTTACTTAGCAAGTGGATATAAAAAAAAGTCATTTAAGAACCGTTTCTTGTTAGGTCCTACCGTTTATCCATAAGAGACCTCCAAAGAAAGGTCTGCAGCGAATTTAAAGTTGATTGATATTTTAATTTTTTTCCGGGGGTTAAAAATTAGATTTTTAAACTTTTTTTGAATTGTATGTGTGTAACAGGCTAGAAGCTATAAGTTTGCCAAATTTCATGATTCTAGCTCACGTAAAAGTATGTAAACAATGTCAGTGAGTGAGTCAGCCGTGTGTCTTTATAGTAGCACATTTTGTCGTTATAGCTGACCATATGGCCGTTAATATCTCGCTAAATGAAGTAGCTTATTTAAGAGATCCGACTCATTAGGCTATATTTCATTTAACGGTCAGTTATAAGTTAAAATCCTGATACGTTAATCATTACGTAGAAAATAAAAACTTATGTTAATATAGCGAACGATAACCAAATAAGGTAGGGACGCGAGAAAAAATCTGAGTTTTTATTTTGTCTTTTTAGTCAAAATAAAAAATATATGGTTTTAGTAGAACCCTAGAGTTAATTTATCTTCACATAGTGATATCTTCAGTTGATGTAATATCTGTCCTGGAATTTAATGATAACTTTTTTCTCTCCATTTAAAAGATTCTCTGCTAATGCTGCTATGTTCATGATTATGTTCATAATAGATATTTAACAATTGTTGATATCACGGTGTGAAGAAAATTAAACTCGATGTTTCTGCTGTAGCATTATTTGACTTATTTTGCCCAAAAAAATTGTATTTTTAAGAAAAACTGCCTTTTTCACTACACTTTCATCTTTAAATTGTTATATGTGTTAACTTGACTCACTACACGTCCGTGATATATGAATATAAATGACAGACTCACTTTGGTGGCCACATGGTATAAGGTGTCACTCGAAATATACTACAATGCTAATATATCTGATATCTGTGGTTTAAATCCCTGTGAGCTGCACTGAGGATAGTTTTCTTAAAATTGATTTCACCATCTTCTACCCGAAAGTGTGTATACACTTCCTCTAAATTTACCTTTCCTAAAACCTAGAACATTAGAGTAACTAATACATAGGCGTATAGCCCGAATGGGTAGTATGGCATGGTGCTACAATAAAACGCTAGAGTGGTTTGGATCATAAAAATTTAATTTCAGATTTGGTTTACCTGCATAAAGTATGGGAGCCAATCATACAGCAAGTGGAAAAAACCTTCATGTGTACTCGACATTTATATAAATGTTACAGGCCACACCCGATTCCAGGAAAAACTAGATCGGATTATGCCCAAAACAGTATATCCTGCTGCTTGTAGGATAAACCGATATAGCCTGAAATTTTCAGTTAATACCAGTTTTCATTCTTCTTAACCCGTACGATGAGTTGACCCTAGACATGTTTCATTATGTACAGATCACGTGAAAATGTTGTCACCTAACCTTTTCTAACCTAACTTAAACATGGTCTAAATTCATTAATCCTGAAATTGTGGCCATAGCTTATGAGATAAATTACTATAGCTTACCATTTTAATAGGTCAAATCAGTTTTAGGTTAGGTTAGAATAGGTTATGTAACAATATTTTCACGTGATCTGTGCATTATGAAACATGTGCAAGGTAGACTTTTCGTACGGGTTAAGAAGAATAAAATCTAGTATTAACTAAAAATATCAGGCTATATTGGTTTATACTACAAGCAGCAGGATTTATTAATTTGGTCTAGTGTTATTTAGTTTGTCCTTAAATTTGTTTTGAAATGTATCATACATATACATTAGCCCATATTACCCCATCGAATTATAACAAGTCTAGTTTGAATCAAACACCTATAATTGAACCACCATTTTTATGTGTTTCAATAAAATTAAATATCTTCTTGTGACAACATCATTTTTGATAAAGAATATATTTATAGGTTTTTAATATTCGTTCAGAAACAGTTTTTTCTTTAAATTCTAATTATTATATAAAACAAACGTTTATAATCAATTAAGTCTACCAGAAGTTAAATGATGCATTTTACTAAAAATTAAGCCTATTTGATGAATTCTAAGTAAAAACACAATCTTTATCATATATAAAAAAATCACCACCACGTCTTACTACCCATTAATGTTACTAGTTTATTTTTAATACTAACAGTGATATTTATAAACAACAATTTAAGTTGTAATTGGTGCCATTTTTTTAGAAGAGATTATTTATATACATTCGTTTTCTAGGAAAACATTTTTTATATTATGTTTTATTGGAAACGATTCTCTCTGTAAAATCCATTACATGTTTGGATCCCTATTAAAAATGTATTATTTAAAAATTAAAAATATATATATAAAGTATATTTTTTCTATTATTAAGTAAGTGCTTTGTAAGCTTTTAAACCTAATGTTTGTTTAAGGTGAAACAAGATATACATTAATAAAAACATGTCAACAGGTAGCTTGTGGCTAATTTGGATATGTTGCTTCTCAGGTAGACACATTATATTCTTTAATATATGTCAGTTTTGTATACTCCTGTGAACCGCAAACTATGTTAAAGTGTTATATATTAAAACAAGAGAATTTTGAAAATTAATTCTTATAGTTACACACATACTTAATTACAGCATTTCTTATGAGGTAAGTAGTAAATTGTGCTAATAGTTTTGTAAAAAAAATCCTTATTTAAGACACCATATCATTACATTTTCCCTTCGCTTAATCATCCATACACAAGTAATACAATAGTTTTTACCATTAAAACTCATAGTGTTTCTATTTTCTCACACATTCGTCTCCAACATTTAACCACGCATTACATGGCCTACCCCATCCTTTTGATCCACACACTGTGTAATCTCCCCCTTTGTGGGGATAATCTCCCATTGTGTGTTACGGCCTAGTATAAGGGCGGTGACTGGGTATATGATTGTGTAATCTCTCATTGATGTAAGAATGGTATTTTAGTGTTTTATTGTTTTACTTTGAACTACTACAAAACTTGGTGTTGTAAAGAAGTTGCTAAAAATAGAAAATCTATTTGAAAAGACTTACTCAGGAGCTAGTTACAGAATGAATTATAGTAAGGAATGCGTTACCAAAGGCTTAACTGACACACTAGGTAGTCTTACACGGTTATGAACCACGGTACCTTGGTCATGACGGTAGCCCCAAGCAGACGTACTAGACGATCGGATGTCCCAACCTATATATCCCTCAAAATTGGAAGAGTTACTCCCTTTGAATTGATAATGAATTTTCAGCCATGTGATCTCGAAATGAGTACTATTTCTAGAACAACTTGCCTGATTGCCAAAAAGAATGCTGAACAGACATTCACGTTGTAAGAACTTGTTTGAGATTGTTATCTAACTCATCAAAACAAGTTGTTATAATCGTTCTGTCTCTTTCGGTCTTCAAAATTACAATCTTACAATAAACAAACACCCTAAATTAGGTTATGTAGTTTTCCCTAGGTTCATATATTTTTTTCTTACCTCGATCCACACTTATCTTCTCAACATGCCCAAACCAACGTAAGACGCTTCTTTATCAAATATCCATTAGATTACGTTTCAAACTGCACTTCTTTAGAATATCTTCATTAATGAATCTGTCAATTCGAGTTTTCCAGATAAACTTTTAAGTTGTCTCATTCAAACTAGATTCAACTTTTTCTTATGTTTCTCAAATTCTTTAATGAGTTTGGGATTCTAGTTTGAAAGAAAAATATTGCACGTTATAAATATATACTTAAAATAATAGGTATGGATTTAAAATTATTTTTACTGGGCTTATTTAGATATATCTTACTAAAAAAACCTATTTTATACCCTCAATTGTATACCCAAAATAAAGTTATAACAGAAACAACTAATCTTCTAATGGTAATTTCCTCTTTTATTAGTGAAAGTACTAATTTAACCAACGATACAAATTCGACACGTTCCGGTATTAGAAACCTAGATACTTACCTTACCAGAGACACGTGCTACTGACTTAGACAAGGCGTATCATTTAGTTTATAAAATATCTATAATGTTATCAAAACTATTATTATGCTTTTGTTCCAATTTTATAATATATAAATATCCTTACCTGTGTTTGGCTAGTGTCAGTAAATATCTCGTAAAACAAGTGAAGTTGTTTGGTAAGTATGTATATACATATATATACATACATATATATACATACATATATATACATACATATATATACATACATATATGTATATAAGTATGTGTATATATGAGTATATATGCATTAATATGCATATATTTATATATGCATTAATATGCATATATATGTATATATAAGTATGCATATATATGTATATATAATTATGTATACATGAATGCATGTATAGATGTATTTCAAATTATTACAAATTAGACACCAACATATATTATGATAATTATGATCAAATAGAACAACTTTGACTAGAAAAGAAACTACCCCAAATCAGATGCAAATTTTGTAATACCATAAAAATTAATTAATCACCATGAAATATGAATATACATTAAATTCAATCTCACAGAATATATATAAGTCTGAAAAAGTATATCCCAAGATGACCCAATAGAATCCTTACATGGTTATATAGCTGAATTTAACCCAAGCCTCGCTTCCAAATAAAAAATATTTTAAAAAACATCTTCAGAATAACGATAACTTACATTTAGTAAGTCCCTGACTGCTATTGGCATCACAGAGTGACTGCCCCGTACTGGATACATGATTATTTTTAATTTAATACAGCGGAGAAAATTTGGTATGGAGGTATTTCAAGTCCAATGGTGTCATCTTCAGATAGATAGTGCGTTGTCCTCTATTTGACGCCTGCACACAGCGTCGATAGGCCGACTATACATAGGTAAGGAAACACACGTGATGGCACAGAGCGTCTCTTTTCTCCAAGTCTTAGCGCCTGCGCAGCGCCCGCTACTCGGGGAAAGCAAGCCGGATTACATAGCACTCCGCAGCTATAATCTAGTAAGTCTCGTCTAACAGGAACGGCCACTAGTGATGTGAGCGGAGTGTTCAAACACTGTACTCATTTCCTGGTAAGTATGTTTGCACTTTTGTAGGTGGCGTAAGTAAGGTGGCAAAGATGTTTATAGCCAAGGTACATTGATCAAGGCTGATGTACAGACAACATTGAAAAGAAAACATTAATTTATACCAAAATTACGAGTTGGAATTTGGTTACGATCACAATACTTTCTCTCTAAGGTGTCGAGATAAAGTCAAAATACATATTATATATTCCTTGTTTACCCGATAAAGTATCAAAAGTCGCTTTTAACAAGGTATATTTAAAGATTGACGTCATGAATTACGTGAACATTGGTAACTAGCTCAAGAATAATACATTAGTCAGTCTAGTGTATACAAATACTAATTTTGATGGTTTGTATTTTACAGGTTTGTATAAATCTGCTATTTGTAAAAGACCTTCCAAAATTGTCGGTGGGGAAAATGCATGTATAAAAGAGTTCCCTTTTATGGTGAGTTTATTTTAAGTATATCTATCCCTTTTTATCTTGACAGATAAAACCATGCAAATAAAATCCCCTAAATATTTTAAATCAGTTATCTGAAATATAATATATATTATTAAATTTAAATAAACTTCTATTCTTTCAGTAAATTATTTAATTTCATTGTTTACCTATAATTAGTATAGAACCTCAAATCCCTAAATTTGACTCTTACACTTCTAATTGTATCCAAACAAAGCCCCTTGATGAAAGTATTTTAAAACCATTGCAGCTAGCAACTAAACAAAGTAAAATATTAAGTGGGATATTTTTGATTAAAATATATCATCTCTTATTACTTATTTACCACAAGTATATATATATATAAATATAAATTAATTTATATAGAAATAAATCTAAATAAATTAATTAATATAGAAAAAAATATAAATAAATTAATATATATAGAAATAAATCTAAATAAATTAGTTTATATAGAAAAAATATAAATAAATTAATGTATATAGAATTAATATAAATAAATATAAATAAATTATATATATATATATATATATATAAGATTTAGTAACGAAATATTTTTGGTAGTAGTAATATGCTAAATAATAAAAAGAGAAATTAAAATAATTTCAGGCCTCCCTGATTCTCAAAGACAGTAATTGGCATACATGCGGGGGATCTATAATTAGTAAAAATTACATCATTACTGCAGCGCATTGTTTCAAATATTGCAGGTAAGTTTTAAAAAAAAAGTGTTTTGCAAATTTTATTAATAATTATTAATTTAAACTTGAAACTAAATTATATTTTGATAATTATGTATTTAAATATTATATATTGAAATGGTTGGTTAGTTATTTAAAAAATTACGAAGAATGTGGTATATATACAGCCCACCTTAGTTGTGTAGTTTTTTAACGCGTAAGTTTCATGTTGAGCTGAACTTAAAGGACAGGGAGATCGAGGTTCAAATCACGGTTGGGTTTGCTAAATTGTCCTCCACTCTCCCTTTATGCAAATATAGTTTAACCTCCTCTATATTCCACCTTCCCAATTTCTGACCCATTAGCTTAATTAGTATTTAAGCGTATAGCCCATGGGGTTTTAGTTAAACTTTTTACTAACTACGTCAAATGGTTTTGGATGAGAAAGGGTAAATTAGAGAAAATGTTACTCAGTTTGTGGGGATTATGAGGGGAAAACCATTTAGAAAAAAACATTAACATTTCACCCAACCGGGATTGTACCATGATCTCACTGTGATCGGGAATATAGTCTAGTCAGAAGTTTTAATTTCTTATACGTGTGAATGTTAATATTTTATATTTTCCTTTAATTTTAAATATTTAGATATAAATATTTGTATATATATTTATACGATTTATTCTTAAACCTTTTACCTGGGGTTCCTATAAAGTCCCACTGAGGGATTTTTGGAATTAAGCAGCCAATCCTAAATCCAAAAGTATATTGCTTAAAGAGCATAAAAAGGGAAAAATTAATTTCTCTAAATTCGCTTTACCAATTTAATTTATATTTTATATCTAGACACTGATTATAACTGAACAAGATGGCCACTATTTTTACTTATTTTTATTTATATAATAATGTAAATACTTACAATTTCTATTTTATGATAAAATAGGGTGAACGCATTATTATTTTTTCAAAATAATAATTTGTCACCTCACTCACTAATTAATTTAATGAATATACAATTAATGTAAAATATGATTCCTTCTTTCTAAAAGCAAATCTAAAGTTTGCATCAATTTCAAAAAGGATGATGTCTTCGTTCGAGTAGGCTCAACCAAATGGAAACAAGGTGGTAAAAAATACGATATCCAAGACATTTTTTCACATCCAAAATATAACATGATAACCCTGAAAAACGATATAGCTCTAATGAAGGTAAGTTAAAATATAAATAAATTCTGTCCAAATTATACACTAATTTATACATCAGTAAAAAGATATAATTGAATTGGTTTATTCTACAATGATTCTACAGGCGATACGTAATATTGGAGTGTTTATTTAGCAACGTGTCCTAGTAACCGTTCCGGCTATACACTTACACACTAATTATGATTATGGTTTTAGGGTATAGTAAGATTATATTTCAAGGAAGTGTGCCCACATTTGAGTGGAGGGTGAGTGTAAAACTATTTCTAAATAACACCCTCAGTAAACCTAACCTAGATTCGAGCAACAATATCCCCGTCATCAACAGTATAGCAGCACGTTTAAATAATACATTCATCGAAACGAGCTTAGAGTTGTTGACAGGAGGAATAGTTTTTTTTTCTCAATTGAAGCTTAATTTAATACCTGTCCTGTATAAGGTAACATCACATTACAGCCTTAAAATATCCAAAATGGAATTTTAGTATAATTTTATTGTTCAGATTCATCATAATATCCAAGTAGGCTATACGCATTTTAACTGCTTCTAAATTGTGTGAATGAGGAACGTATGTTTTATATTAAATACAATCACATGTGTGTAGAGGGAGAGTTATTATAAATACATAGTCCCATCACGTATTCACAAAACCTAGAGCCGAACTTTGATATTTTTATCACTTATATATAAGATTATAAAAATCCGGAAATGTATTACACCTTTCCATTCATTTGATATCGTTTAACATTTATGACACGTTACTAAAGAAATATTATTGTTTAAATGCCTTGGACCTATATACCAAATGTATTAAAAATTATTGGATACAGTCCTTTTTACAGCAATCCCTATTCGTCCAAACTTAACTATACTAGACTAGACTAGACTATAATAGATTGATCAACATATGTGTGTATGAAGGTGATTAATATTTTAAGAATAATTGAAAGAGTTTAGAAAAATTTCCTGGTTCTTTTACTGTCCTGAATCAGTAGTTCCATGCCCTGGCCCGATTTTGGTGTTATTACTATAACTGGTGTCGAACAACACGGAACTGAGAGGTTACTATCCAACTCAGACCTTCAAGATGGTTTGGAGCGTCCTACTTCGTGCTGAATAGGTAGTCAATATGTGGAATATTCGGTAGTTCGGTAGCTGAGCGTAGAGTATTTCGCAATAGCCTCTGGTCAACTGGCTTCTTTATCCAGCTCCCTCCCAAAGATCTAGAAAATCACTACCATAAACCAAAAGATGAGTGGTACTTACACTAAGATACTAGTTTTTCCAATACTCTGTGATCTGCTAATTGACAAAACAATCTCTGTTTTAAAAAACTATGCCTGGTACGAACACGTGACTACTGATCCAGGACTGTTGAAAGTAGGAGTTCTTTATCTTACGTGATCCTTACATGCTCTAGATTGACGAAGACTCAAGATATGAGAATAGTTATATATTATTTTGGGGGAAAATCACTTCACTAATACCAACCAGGATTAAAATATAATATCCCCTTCACCAACATAAAGAGACAAACCAAAAAACTAGAACTTGTTGGTTTGACTAACTGTGGTGGAGAGTTGTGATTAATTAATGAGAGCGAATGGAACTTTACATTCGACTACAATGTGATTATTTTCCTCTCCAGATTAAAGGAGAATTCAAATTTACCGATAAAATTCAAGTCATACCTATCGCTTCCAAGTCAAAGGTTCCTGGTGAAGGCGTTAAAGTAACGTTGGTTGGTTGGGGAAAGACAGATTTTGAATCAGTAAGTAGGATTCTCTCATTAAAGTGGTTCATTAATGTTAATAAATAATCGTATATTATAGCTCAAATATAATCTTTACAAATGTTTTAAGTAAACTTCCTATAAGTATTTATTCCTAATAAAAACTATGTATAATCCTGTTAATCACAATACTCACTCTTTATATATATTTAGACTAAATTGTTCAAATGTTTAAACCAAAAACCAATTTTCAAAAATAAATATTTTTAAACTAGCCTAAATATGAATATGTGATATAAAAATGTGTTTAATTACTTAGCAAATTTAGCTATTTTTATCGCATTAATCAAAGGTTTTGAATTTGAATTTAAAATATTAATTTTAATTTAAAGGAGCTGTTATTAAATATATTATTATTAATTTTGAATTACATAAGAATTAGAGAAATGTCTAATTGAAATAGTAAATAATATTTAAATGTATGTATGCTTGAGGAGTAAAACACTTGAGCAGAGTATTTAAATGACTAAGTACATTGTTTAAAACTACACATCATATGACTTTTATGCAAACATGAAGTAAATTAATCACTATTCTATAATATGTATATATTACCATAGTAAAATATTTCCTGAATGGTAAATGCCCAGTTTAATTTAAATAGATTTGCTCATTTTATCATAAATATGTATAGTTAATAACTTACGAATATAATTCCATTTATCTGTGTTTGAAACCAACTAGAAAGATTCAAGTGCAGTTTTGAAAAAGACTGAACATCGCATGTTCTCCCATGAAATATGCAAAACACACTACAAAGTCATAACGAGCAAACTGATTTGTACTCAATGTAAGGAGAAGAACTGTGGAGTCTGCCATGTAAGTATTTTTAATATTATATATTTTAATCATGGAACAGTCTACTACAGCTTGCCGCACATCAGATCGGAACGGAACGTATTGGACATTTTTAGCTACTTTCATTTTAATGGAGGCCCGCACTCTGGCTCAGATCAGATCGCAAAACTTAACGTAGGATTGGAACGGAACGAATCGGTTTGACAGGTGGTGATATTTTTCATGCGTCCTCAGCACTGCAGTATTACCTCAACTACACTCGTGTTCAGTTTACATCTGTTGATGTTAATTTCCTTTTTCTCGACGATTTTTTGAATATTCAATAAAAATGTTTTTGATTAAAATAAATATTAGTCTAACAGTACATGACATTGATAACAAACATTAGTATGACTGTCTTAAAAATATAATTGATTTGAATAAAATTTCTAAAATTTTAGGTTTTATTTATTTCTTGTCATGCATTCAAAGTATTTTTGAGGACACTTCCTTCTCTCTCTTCATAGGTATAAGTACCAATGAACAGTACAGACCCCAATATCTTCTCTTCCCTTCTGTTATCACTCACTATCGCCCCACCATTACCTGCTCTTTGCACCAAATAAAAAAATCGATCTACCCTATCGATTGCTGTATTTCGAGTTACATGAATCGAGTTTCAAACCAGCGGGCGGAGAAAATAAATTTCCGTTCGCAGGGTTTTGTTTGCGAACTCTCCGATCTGCTCCGATGTTGTGCGTGGCAAGATTAAATTTCTATACATTTTATGACATAATGGTTGTTTTATATAGTTAATTAAATTAAATTTAAACTGATTAATTATGTAATAAACATAAATTTAAACAAATTTCCGTGTCATTTGTATAAACTGATGAGAATTATATTAAAACTATACATATATATAATTATTATTTGTAAAAATCTAAATTAATCTTAATTTTAATGAATGTGTATTGAAAGTTTTCCATTTTTAAATCAATATTAATAGTCAATCTCAAAATTATTAATATTTTCTATAATTTAGTGTAAGTAAACACTACTAAAAATAAAATATATATAAACAAAAAAACATTATTATTTATATTTGGAATAGTATATTGACACCAATTTTGAAAAAAAAAATTCTAAGGCAAGTTCTTAAATTATTCAAAACCAAAAAAATTAATGGTCATCATTAGAATAAAAAAAAATTCACCCCAAAACAAGTATAGGATTCAATATTCAAATCTCATGTTAACCACTATCCAGATATAAATTTTAGGCAATATTTTGTAAGCCATTTTCAAAATATTTCGAATTTAAAAAAATCAATCATCAGTAAAAACCTTTTATCATTATTATTATTACTATTAGCACCGCGTATTACTACCCGTTCGGGTTATACGCACTTACGGTAATGTGTAATGGTGGGGTGATTGTGAGATGAAATGAAGGACCTACAGTTTAACGTGGAATCCGAACTACGGTGGAGGCCTGGTATTCCTCACATTCACAATATGTCTTTTTAGAGGTGAAGGAAGGGTTTGGTAATCAGATAAATCTTTACCGGGGCCGAGGATTGAACCCCGGCCGCCAGCATAGAAGTCTGACAGCTTACACCTAGACCACCAGGTCAACTTAACCTTTTATCGAATTTGTACCAAAACAAAGCATACGGGGCTAGTATCCATTACAAACACTCCCAAGATAGAAATATGGATAAAATCATTAAATTACTTTGCGAAATATTTCAAGTTTTTTAAAAAAAATCAACCATCAGTAAACTACCCTTCAATAAATTACTGCCTTAAACCTATTATATAGTGGTATTTATCATGAAAAAAATCTTAGATATGCTTTTTTTTTAATCATTAGAACCAAGTTCGATATATTTGGAAATAAAATATTACTCATTAATAAACTACCCTTAAATAAAGGATTAAGCTAAAAAAAGGTTTTGAGGCATAACCCTTAAATATCTAGAAATAAAGCTTGAACAAAATCCATCAAACCGTATAAGATCCGTGGCCAGGGATATACAAACAATGGGACAGATAGGCAGATTTGTAAAAAAAAACTATTTTTTTTCATGCTTTCTTACAGATAAGGAGAGTGTTTTTATCATCAAAAAAAGTTATTTTTTTATAAATCTGTTTTTGATGAGTATCAACGTTTCATGATTCCGCGAATATGAAAAAGCTGTTTTAGAATTTCAATCTGTCCGTTTGACTGTCTACCATTCTGTCTGTCTGTCTGTCTAGACCATAGAATAGCGACTAAACTGTTTTATTGGTCTGTATAAAACTTGGTATCTATGGTTTCATCGGAATAAGTGTTAACCCAAGTGATTTCTGGAGTTTTATATTTAATCCTACAATCAAGGGTATGGGCGAAAAAGAAATAATAGACTTTCTCAAAATTGTCAATAACTAATGTGATTAAATTTAATTTATAAATATATATCAATATTACAAACAAATGGCCACTCTCAATTTTTCGTCAAAATTATATTAAAGTTTTAAAAATTAAAAGTTTATTATTGAGACCATAAAAAAAATCTGACCTTAGATGTTGATGGATTTCAACATTTAATGAGTGCCAGAACCTTATATAGTGGTCTTTACGATGTTGTTTATCTATGTGTCTATGTGTCTGTCCAACCCTAAAATTATGAGTAGTTATCTAAATGGTAAAAAGAGAAAAATAATCCATTTTCTCAAAATTGGCGATACTGATTTCGATTGAAATTCGTATCTAGAAATTGGCTATTTTCAATGCCTATTTTCAATGGCTATTTTCATTTTCCCGTGGATATATATTTTAAAGGCTACTTTGCTGAAGCAGAAACTTCCAAAATTCCCGCAAATATTTGAGTTAATAAATAAAGAATTAATGTCAAATTGTAGTGCTACTAAAAATAAAATTCTCAATTGAAATATTTTTTATAAAACCTATATTATTTGTTATATTGGCATATTTATTAATATAATCTTGTGAGCTCTAGTTTTACAGCGATACTACGTAAGTTTTATTGCAATAATTATCCAATGCTATAGATTAAGTAAATAAGTAAGTATTCCAAAAAATTGTTTGTTTTTCCTTTAACCTCTTAGGGGAAATGTATGTACACCAATAAACTTTCCCTATCATTTTAGAATTAATAGTCAATATTTACATCTTTTTATGGTCCAAATTTATAAACGATGAAATTATTAGCAATACGATCGCATGAAGATGTGCAACCCTTAATAAAATGTCATAAATTTTAACTGAGAGTAGACATTTTTATATGAATTGTTGACCCTTTTGGATCCATTATTATTGTTTATTATTTAACCCAATATACAAATGAATATTTTTCTTCTTTTAAAAAATGTAAAATTTAAAACCGGGAGTTCAAAAATGTTTTACATGAGTATAACGCAATTATTTTCTCATTTTTTCTAGTGTATATTACTTAGTTTTACATATACTACAAATTTTGAGGAAATATCTCCATTTTTAGACTATGAAGTGAAAATGTTCATGAGTATTATCTTACCATTTATTTTTATTTATATTTATATAAAACGTAAAAACAGATTTTGATGTGGTAGAAAGATTATATTTGGCCAGATGGTTGAAGGGCCACTTCAGATAACCAAATACAAATATACATATTTGAGATGGTGTTTGGGAAGTTACTGGGACGGATCGAAGCTTCTATAACAACTTTGAACAAATACCTCATTAGTTTGTATAGAATTGAAGTTTGGCAAAAGTGTTTAGAGACTGTTTCAAATAAACGTAAAGGATTGGAAATTGAATATTATAATTTCAAAATTAAGTTATGGAAGATAGAATATTGGGAGATGAGAGTTTGAGAGGGAGGCATATAAGTAGATAGAAGGAGAATTTTGGAGAGTTTACAACTTATATTTGCCAAGAATATAGAGATAGCATAAAAAAAAGTATTTTAAATATTATATCTTTGTAAGTGGGGCCTGGTGATTTATGCGAGTGTGGTGTTCAAATTTTCCAAAACTATCAAAATAAGCTATTTATTAGAGTGTGGTAGAAGATTGTAATTTTTATGCAGGGGTAAGGACAATCCCAAACCAAAATGAAGGCTCAAGCAATTTTAAAGTTCTAACTGAAAAAACATAAAATCGGAACGGATTTATATAAGAGTTTTTTTTTAAAGTTGGGTCAATAGCAATTATATTTTTTCAATTTAAAATGTAAGATCATATATCAAGAAGATAGTTAACATTTAAAATTCAAAATGATGGTTAGGAAAAAGGTCATTTCTGTGAATATCCAATACTAAAATTATAAATTTGGTTATAGGGAAGTTAAAAGAGATAAGTTTTGTAGAGAATATAAAAATGTCCCTTAAATACCCAGATAAATTTAAAATCTATAAATGACATAGTAGTAAAATAGGGAATTAAAATAAATTGCCAAATTTATATTTAAAATATCTTCTGTGATATAAATTACGCATCTATAAATACCTAGAAAAATATGCTATTTTTAGATTTTACACATTGTATCTATGCTTAATTAAGATTATAAATTCAAAAACTAATGTAAAAATGTTTTATTTAAGTGCAGTAGAAAATATAAATAAACGCAGTTCATTAGGACAATCTCCCAAAATGACTGAAAATCAAAAAATTCTTATAATTTGAAATTTCAAAAATTGATAACAATAAATAGAGGGTTAAAATTTACTAAACTAATAAAAAAAGCTTTCCGGTTCAGATTATGATTGAAATTTTCCTTCTAAAAATTACTTTCCCGGTAGTAAAATGGTGTAGTAATGAATTTAATTTAAAAATGATTTACCAGTAAACGGAAGTGCTCGAAATTGATACACTAATTTGGACCACTAATTTAAATTTAACAAAAACCGGGCTTTGTGGAGTTGTTGGCTAACACACTAGCTTCGTTTTGAGCTTGACTGCTGGGTACAAGGTTCAAATCTCAGTCAATTTAACTGGATGTTGTTTTCCCAAAATTGTTTTCCTTTTTCCATCTAAGTAAATGCGTGTTAACTTCTTCTAAATACTCAACCTCCCCAATTCCTAATCCATTAGCGTAATTAGTACTTAAGAGTATAACCCAGACGGGTAGTAAGACACAGTGCTAAAATAACTAAATAAATAATAAATTGTATAAACATGACATTGGCTCGCCACCTTATCTTTTCTTCTTAGATGCCACTTGTTGAGTTCGGAATGATGTTGTGGCGATGTCCTGTATGATATTATGATTGGTTAGGCTGATAATTTACTATCCTTTTAAAACTAAATTCTCTCTACACCAATATCTCTTCACACTGGCCACTAGCCTGCCCTTTTCATGGCTGAGCGAAATGGCCCCCACCAACCGCGCACAAACCATACCAAGCGACTCCGACATGTCATACACTTCGACCGACAACTCAGACATGGAGGCC
>CABFVX010009979.1:0-14845 GCA_902151425.1 Timema shepardi | reverse complement strand
GGGGGGAAAAGGTCACTTTACTTAATGGGACCTAGGAAGGCTACGAGGGGTGGACTATTGTGACCATGGTACCGGGCCCAGGATTTTCAGGGGTCCGAGCTGGTAGGTAAAAACCAACATAACACGGATGATACTGATAATCAATAAAATGCCTACCCAAACTAAGGATTTCTTCTGCAGGAACTTACTGGATATTCGTCACAATTTAAGTAATTTTACTGTTTCAGTCCATTCTTGATTTTCGTTTCGAAATGTTTGGAAGTTACACAAAGTCTTATTATTTTTGTGGCCGCTTCAGACTAGGCTCTTGTAGCTGACGTTAATGCTCGCTAACTTCCATGTAGTTTCCAGAATCGTAAGTATAATGTTACTTGTGTAATGTATGGGTGGATGAGTGTTTTTTTTTATCGTCACGTTTTACTACATGTTCAGATTAGACGCATATATGATTGATTATTACTCTAATGGGGTAAGAAAGAAGAAAGAAGCATTTTAGATATATACCCGTATTTGCGTGGAAAGAGAGTGGGAAACCATTTAGGAAAAAACTACCCTCAGTGCATCTGATGGGATCGAACACCGATCTCCCTGTCATCAGCAGTCTATGTATTGCTATATATAAAAAGTAACTGATAGATATCACATGACTTTATGTATGAATACGTGAAAGTGAATCTAGTAGCTTTACTAGTTGTCATATAAGGAAGGCGCTTCATATGAAAATTAGACTGTACAACCCAATTATTTAGTTTGGTCACATATTCTTTTGTTGAGTACCGAATTTAAACTTTGCACGGGGAAAAATTCGGGTGATGAGTCAAGTTCAGTGCGTAACATTTCAATGTTCAGTTACGTATTAATTTGTGTACACTGTCTTTGTTTTGTAAAAAAAAAGACAAAAGTTTTAAAAAACGTACAAGCCTATGTCAAACAGGGCTGGCAAAACCTAACAGGATTTCCCCTCCCCTCCTCTTCTCCTGACTTGAACAAACTCAACCCTATTTAGATTTATTTCACTCCCCTCCGATATTATCGAATATTAAGTTTAAAAATGTCCTTTTAACACATTCCAAGTAGCTTCTAGAGACATCTAATTTTTTTAAAATTGGCTGGGAAGAACCACTCAATATAATGTTAAGGGGCATGTAATTTTTAAAACTAAATTCCAGGCAAAGATCACTCTAAAAAGCTTCCAAAAAACACACAATCATTAAAATTGCTAAGGGAAGACAGTTTCAAATAGCTTCTGAGAACATCCAATTTTCCAAAATTTGCTGGAAGAGGCCCACTATAAATATCTCCTGGATCCATCTGGTTAAAAAAAACACATACAAACAGGCCAGGTTCACTTCAAATTGCTTGTAGAAGCATTCACTTTTCAATAATTGGTCGGAGGAAAATCATTTCAAATAGTTTATATGACCGGCATCTAATTTTCCAAAATCTTCCGAGCCAACACCACTCTAAATAGTGTCTAGGGACATTCAAATTTCAAACAAACTTTGGAGGATAACCAATCCAAAATGACTTATACAGAAATATAGTTTACACAAATTTTCTGGGAGAGGACCACTTGAAATGGCTCATAAAGAAGTCGAGTTAAAATTTTAAAAATCATATGAGAGCCGCTTCAATTATCTTCTAGGGTATCCAATTTTCAAACACTTGCCGAGAGAAAGTCAGTAGGATCTCCTATGGCCTGGTGGACAAAGCTCTTCTTGAACTTTTTTTTTCTTCTGACCCCCCTGTACCCTAGAAAAACAAGGTTCCGCTGCCACTGAAGTCAAGAGAGAGGGGGAAAGGAGGGGGGTCAGTGCTTTGACCCTATAACCAGGCCCGGTTTGAGTACCTCGCAGGCTTCATGGAACCAACTAGAGCGTTATTCGGAGTAGCATTGTCAGTGAATCACCTGGATATTTAATAAAAAGCTTCCGAAAATGTCAAGAAAAAAAGGGAAGAAGGGATAGTATTTTTGCACACATTGAGAAAGGCGAGGAGGGGGATAACTTATTTTTAATTAAATTTATTATATATTTATTAATTAAATTTATTTTAATTTATTATTATTTTCCGGTATTTTGGCATCCTATTTATCATTTTGCATCCCACAAGGGGGTGCGTTTTTATACATAATATAACTAGTGCACAAATTTTAATTCTAACTTTGGGCGTATGAAACCTTAACTACGGCCTTGCGTGTGAAGCTCACTAAAACCAATTTATAATATATGACAACTATATTTTTATTAATAGATTTCTTTGGACATTAAAAAGTAGGATTTCTTGACCTGAAAATAAAGATGATACTTTTCTGGTAATTTTTCAATCGAAATATCTTCCACAATCGTGACTTGCGACCTTATAAGTCAGTAAAGGTTGCTGGGTTGGGGGAGGCGGTACCTATAGCCTGTTAAATGTATACATAAAAACAAAAACAAAAAGCTCCATGGTGTGAGCCCGAAATCGAGCTATGCCGACAGAGCAGCTGCCGCTGTTAGCGATGTTAGTGCCAACATTTGTAGATAGAGGGTGTCATGTGATCAGAACAACAAGCTTTCAACCGTTAGTCTCAGTTTTCTAAACACAAGCTGCTACTTCTTTATTCAAGTTGTTCCGCATATGTTCTCACGAAGCTTAGTTTGACCCCGTTACAGTTCCACTACTTTATAGATACATTTTTAAAAGCACCGAGAATCGAACCCAGGACCTCTGGATCTGTACTCAGGATTTCTGACCACTAGAACACATACATACATACATACATAAATACATTCAAAAATACATTAAGGGGATGGAAGTTACTTGTTAGAAAATATTCAAGACAACCTAAGATAATTATTCTCATTACATTATTGATGATAAACTGAAAAAAATAGATAAAAAAAATAAATAAAGACGATATGAGGTTAGAATTTATCCTTAAAGTTTTCAGATCATTATATCAAAAGTTGCTTTATATATTATATGAATCTTTATAAAATTTAACGTCATAATAAATTCATAAGTGCTATATTTATCAATGATTAGATTAATTTTCAAAATATTCGCAGTACTTAGCGAACAGAAATTTTTATAATGCGACAGAAATAATTAGACTTTAGCACTTATTTTTTGTACGTACACCAAGGCCCGGATTTAGAGCTTGAAAATCCCAAGTTGATTTTTATCAAAGCCCATAAAGATTAATTGTCATTACAAAAATTTGTGGAGGCCCTGGGGCGTTAGTCTTTGTCGCCCTATCTCAAATCCGGGCCTGCCGATATACACGTGTTTATATTTTTTGATCATGTAGGCTATTTAGTTCAAACTGGTCAGTTTTGAAAAGCTGAATTATAGCTTGAGGTAGCAACACTAAGCAGTTATTTTTATAACGTTTGTACAACCTCTTTAGAATTTTTCACCTGCTTAATATATTTCCAGTACGTGGTATTAATTATTTGCCTGATTGGTCTGGAGCTGTCATCAGTTGGAATAGCATCGATGTATCGAGAAGAGGCCAAAAACACAACCCGAAAATATTTGGTTGAAAAGATGACAACATACAACGAAAGCTTCGTGCACCAATTTCTTTGGGATGAGTTTCAGAAAGATGTAAGTAAAACATCTCAATCCACCGAATTAATTCAATAGAATTTTGCAATAAGATAATATTAAAATAAGCTATTTTAATTTAACGACACATTTAAACAAATATAATATTATTTTACGTTTTTGTATTATTTTCTTATTTTAAAATACTTATGAGGATAGGGGGAAGAAGACCATTGTCGGTTAAATACTTAGGACCTCTAAAATTCTTACTTTAATTGGATGATATTTCTATACTTATCGAGATTTAATGAGCAATTGAACGAATAGTCGTTACTAACAATTTAAACCGCAAACTAATAGCTCATCACCATCATCAACTGTTTCCAGCCTGAGGCCGGGTCAGTTTAGTATCCTTCCACCATTCTTCCTCCCGTAATTTCTTCCATTGTTCTCCTCTCATTTGCACAATTCTGTTATTTGTTCCTCCCATCTCTTTCTTGGACTCCGTTGCGGTATTTTCCGAACATACTTCAGTTCCATAATTTTATTTGGCATCCTCTTATTCCCCATCCTCATTACATGCCCATACCATCTCAGTCTTGCTTCCTCTTCTATCTCATTTACTCCCTGTACCCCAACTCTTCCCCGGATAACTTCATTCCTAATCTCGTTTCTCTTAGTGACAGTTAATATGGTAAGAACTGTTATGTAAATAAGGGGAGATTGCTTTAATCAACTGTTATTATTATTATTATTATTATTATTATTATCATTAGCACCGCGACTTACTACCTGTTCGGGTTATACACACTTATGCAACATGTAATGGTAGGGCGATTGTCAGATGAAATGGAGGACCTACAGTTTAACGTGGGATCCGAACCATGGTGGAGGCCTGGCATTTCACACATTCACAAGTTGTGATTAATACATGTATTTTCAGAGGTGAATGAAGGGTTTGGCAATCAGATAAATCTGTGCCGGGACCGAGGATTTAAATCCGAACCCCCAGCACATAAGTCCAACACCTTACCCCTATACCGCCAGGTCACCAATTCTCCGGTTGAGAGTATAAATAACAACTGGTTTGGTTAATCTACTAGACCTACTAGTTGGAATAGTGTTCATTTTGTTTTTATTTAAGGTATTTAACATGCACTTTTTTGAACCGACTGATTATATCAGCATACGACTTACAGGCTAACTTAAATCTAGAATATACACAACACCCAGCACCTGACCGTTATTTCATCACTGCGAAAAGGGAAACCCACATTTCACCAACTGTACATTTTTCAGCCAATCGAACCCGGGACCTTTAATTCATTAGACAGACACACTACTGACTGAGCTAAGGTGTCGGACTGTAATAATGTTATTTTAATTTGTAATCGGTTAGGAAAGTAATTTTTTTCCTCCGCACCTTACAAATTCATTCAGGCTAAGCACATTTAACAACAGTAGAACCTCGTTTGTCTAGCCTAAGACCAGGTGTCATCCGGGTCAGTGAAAATCTGGATAGTCCAGAAATTAAAGGGAAAATGCATTAAAATAATATTATATATTACCACAGCTAACTATTTTCACAATATCAAATTATAAAACACTTACCGGTAAAACATGTTAAAACCACTATTAATTCGAATTAATAAAAGCTAAATTTAAGTGCGTATGAACCGGAAATTAGGGATTAATTGAGTTGGGATGAATGAAGTTCGAATTTACGGGAAATATACCCGCATATAAGCAGGCGGAAAGTGGGGAGTTATTTAGTCAAAAAACACCCGCAATACATCCGACCAGAATTTTAACCCCGACGTTCCCGAAAAATTAGACTAGATTATCTTGACGTTTAGTACGTGTGACTACAGATGCGGATTGGACACTTTGTTTCTGAAGCAAGTCTAACCGGAAATTCTCAGATTTTGTTTGCCTCGTATTACTATTTGTCTGTATTTTAATGGAGATATCTCGAAATGTTAACATTTGCGAGACAAAGTTGTGGTTTTTGTGTCTTTTGACAAGAATATATGAGATTATACCGGTTTTTTAAATAATGTTTCTTCGGTTTATCTCAAAAAGTATGCAAAATACGAAAAAAAAAATCGGACAAGAGTTGTGTAGCTTTGAGGGGAAAAAGGGGTGGATTTACTTATTTTTTATTTTTGGACTTTTTAAGGTTATTTCAAGGTAAACTTAAAAAAAATATAAACAAGTATTATTTTTAGCGGAATCTTATTCAAGGCAAAAAACAACAACTTATGTTTGAATCCTTTATATATTAGATCTCTATTTTTAAAGATAGACAGGTATTTTGGAAGATGCAATCATATTTTTTGAGCGAAATCTCAGTGGTGGGTTGTACTTAGAAATGGTGGATGTTAGTGATCCTCTTTTTACATACAAAATAAAAAAAACATATTGATGAGAATGGTGTAATTTGCTTTAGATGATTTAGATTTATTTCCAAAAAGATGGAGCACCACTTCATTACACAATCGCCACTCGACAACAGCTTAGTAATACATTTTCGAACCAGTGGATTTGCAGATGAGGGTCTATCTAATAGCCTGTAACATCCCCAAGTCTAATCCCTTTAATTTTTTTTGTGTTTGCTACCTAAAGTCTGTTATTTCTAAAACAAGGCATTCCACGACTGAAAAACCCTACCAAAGGATTCCCACAGCTTGCAGAGATAGTCCTTGAGATGTTTTTCAAAATGTCAGACGTGCATTTGAAGATGCACTATATTATTACATGGAAAATAAAACACAATTATACTTTAGCGAGGGTGGGACCGGCGCGCTCTCATTGTTTACCCTGGCTGCTGTCCCTGTTCTCTATGTCTCCCTCCTTGTTTAGCAGTTATGCAGTGGCCTTATCACTCGACTGGGGGATTAGAGAGGGTAGGGGGGGAGAACGGGTCACAAGTCTGGAAGGATCTGGGTCCTTTTAATTCTGGCCTAATATTCTAGACGTGGAGGATTCCAAACCCTTAGCTGGGACCACCCCTATATATACACGGCCAGCGATAGCCAGATGTGCTCAGTTCTTGGTTCTCAACCAGTGAGTCCGGAAGTCCCCAGTGCGACCTGTGGACCAGCGTGTCCAGTGCGTGGACCGGCGTGTCCAGTGTGTGAGCCAGCGTGACCAGCAAGTGGGTCGGTGAGTCCGGCGTTTGTGTATCGCAGGTCATAGCAGTGTATCGTGTGCGCGACAAGTATTGACCTAAGTACATGGATGATGTAGACATTTGTTTTTATTGTGGACTACTGTTTTAATGAACATTTTTGTGACTGTTTTTAAATATTTAAATAGTTATGACGTATTTTATAGTTGTTAATTTGTTTAGTTAGTTTAGATCTATTTTCATGTTTTTTTATTGGTCTATTAATTTACAGACTTGATTAAGACTCTTTTTATTATATGACTTGTTTTAACTGTAATTAATTTAGATGCATAGTTAATCAGTGTGTGTATTGATGTTCTAGTTTTAATAGTCAAAACGTTGAATATCCAGTGGGCATTTTCATTCGTGTTTAATCAGCAACCCACTCCACTTATGAGAACTCGTGGTTCGCACGGTGACGTGTGAACGGCCCGTAATCCTCTCAAGCCACGCGTACCCTGCGTTACAATACCTTAAATTAATTAAGTTTAATAGTAAATCAAACATTGTAATAATGTCTTGATATTTTGCTAAAATATATTTGAAAATAGAGGTCAAATAAAATAATATTTTAGGCAAAAGGTTTTTTTCTTCTGCGTATAGTGAAATGCGGCTAAACATTACAGGTTTTCACTAAAAACAAGCTTACATTGAGATAACCTTGAAAACTTATACCAAATCAAATATCAACAATGTTGTCTTATTTCTCCCTTGAAACCACACAACTTTTGTTGGAAAATATTTTTCGTATCGTGTATACTTTTCAAGGTAAACAGCTGGAAACCTTAAAAAAACAAAACTATATATGTACATTTGAATGCCAATTTATACATATATTGTTGAGCTTGAGCGGTCGTGGGATAAAATGCTTTCCTCAGGACCCGATGTCCGTGGTTTAAAACCCAGCCGGAGTCAACGAATTTTTCTTGAAAGATAAAAATCCCTAGTATAACTTCCTTCGAAAGGGAAGTAAAGCCGTCAGACTCATGTCGATTGTGGTATATAAAATAACACTGGAAGGTACGTGAGCATACCTTTGCCGGCAAAATTAGTAGGCCCTTTAGATATCGCTCATCGAAATTCTCGTGTGTTGATACATTCAATCGGTTCAGAAAGTGCACGATAAATAAATCAAATAAAATCATATATTATGTATTTTCAGGGTGAATGTTGTGGCCTAGAATCTTCAGAGGATTGGGTGGAGGCTCAAATCAAGATACCATATTCTTGCTGCCTCAAAGATGTATACGACTGTAACACGAATAACAAGACACACATCTACAAGGACGGTTGCTTACAATTAATGTTTGACACTGTCGACACAATTATCAACATCATAATAATAGTTACTACAGTCGTTCTTTGCATCCAGGTACGTTGGGACAGTGGCATTTAGTACAGTACAATTTTATTGGTAAGAACCTTATCTGACAGCTCATACGTCAGGTCTTGCTATATACTGCTCTCACTTTTAATAGCTATTATCAACGCCTATAAAATGACATTAACAAAATAGTAGCATAATGGCATTGTTGATCGCTAAAAAAATGTTTCTTATCACTCAAGTTCACAGAGAAGGATATACCAGACCCTCAACCTTCACGCAAGTTTCACTGGGCTCCTTGAGCCAGGTTGAGTCCATCGACACTAGGGCTCCCTAATAGTGTCAGCATTCAATGATAGAATCACTTCCAAATGTTAAGTTGCTAAACGACTCATTTATAACACGTTCGTCATAACGGGGCCTTTGTAATAGTTATGGGTAACCTACGTAAGCTCTTTGTCAGGTATATTTATTCAAATATGGGTTTGGGTTGCTACATGAACCTAGCTTTGGGGAAGTTAGTCGATTGACTCGAGATGGATATTTGTATCCTCCCTCTAGTGAAACCATGTTTAAAATGAGCTTTTTTTTAAATGCTCCTTGATGGCATCTAATGATACTCTTGTTGAAGGACTAAAGCTCCTCATGGATAGCAACCATTTTAACCTTGAGGCTGCGGGTCTGGTGTACACCTTGTCGGTGCCTGAGTCCTACTACTGCATGAGTCTTCGAAACTAGTTGACAAACGAGTTCTCATTGCGAATTACTAATATCTTACAAATCAATACTAGGTTAAAAAATATATTACCCGCTTCGGTGGCCGCCTCGTCTTAGGCAGTGGTCAGCTTATTTTATTCACCCCCCCCCAAAAAAAAATTTCGGGAATATTTACAATAATATGTCTATACACTTAGGTTAATTTACCAATATTAATCACCCCTTAAATGTTGTTGAAGTTTGACACACTTCTTAACGTCACTTCCCTGTATATTCCACTAAAAGACAAACGCTGCTTATAAATAGTTGACCTATGCATGTTACTCCTTTCCACCTTCTCTCATTCAACTCTACCTGTGGTCTCTCCAAGCGCGAGAGACAATGGCCCATGTGAAAAGTGTCCTTTTCTTGATTTGATGTGATGTTGCCGCCGTACATAGTCAGCCGTCAAGAAAATTAAGGGTAAGCGTGTATGGATCAAGACCAACACGTGATAAAAATAAAGACCGTTCACCTTGTGAAATGATTAATTTGTATCAATGTATTTTGACAGACGAAAATTTACATAATAGTTTGTGAATTGGTGTAACAAATAATGACGCTGATATCACCAAACTATCAAAACAATGCCAAGGACAGATGTTCTCATTAGTTTCTTTCACTTAACTGAAGGAGGTTTTTCTTCTGTTCCCAGCAGCAGGGGATGAAAGATGCAGGCAACTAAGGCGGTAAATACTGGCTAATATGCTATTAATATGTTTGAAAAAATATTGTTCTGCTGCAATTGATAAAGACAGAACAATGCTCTCGTTATGATAAAATTATAAAATATATCTTTTAACCCCAAGATTGTGTTGTGTTGACTACCAGGCTAAGTCTCAAGTTTTAGGATTGTTAAAGTATTTCAAAAAACCTCTGTGAAGTGCAGTTATTATAACAAGAAAATGGATCAAGTTGAAACTGCTGGCAAGAACAGAAAGAAACAACCGACGCCTCGAGTATCTGTAGAAGCGCTTGATGATTTTACAAGAGATTCTGTTCAGAAAGGTGAAGTGTTATTGATTTAATCGGTCCGCGTTGGGCTTCGATTAAAACGTTACGGATCGGTGATGGGCACCGATTGGAGTGATACCGTTTAATCAGCTGATAATCGCCCCATGATCGAGCACTAAATAAAGCTGTATGGTATTTTGATTATTTAATTAGTAAATTAGTATTTATAACCCCGTGATCGAGCGCCATTTATTATGATACGGAATTATCAGATATGATAATTTAATAAATAAGACCTTTAATGTTGCACACAATTTATTAAAGTGATTTTAACTTCGGCATTGAAGATATAAGTTTATATGATACAGCTTAGTTGAACTACAGATGTCAGTTAGTGGCAATGTGAATAGCTGCTACTGCTATATTTATGCTACCGGCACTGTTAATAATTTGTTTGATTTATGTGACCGGCACTGTTAATACTTTGTTAAATTTATGCGACCGGCACTGTTTTATTACAACGTTCTGTAAATTTATGTCACCAGCACTGTGTGTATTCATACGCACAAGCGGATTATATATGACCTACCCCTTGCCCCTTGGATCTCACGTGACCAGTGTCAAAACCAACTAATCGAAAGCGTCCTGGCGACAGATGTTGTGAAGGCTAGAGCTTCCTATTGGGTAGAGGGAGATAACGTCACATGCTTTTTTGGTAAACACTGCGAGGTTGACTTTTGAAGAAAAAATAAGTATTGAAAGGATATTTTACATACAATACTTAAAGAAACTGCACTTCATCCATGACTTTTTTTTAAATATATGAGAGGGGTCCAAACCAGTATCATTACTAAGGTCATCTACAGAATGTATAGGTAGGTGCAAATGTTTAGGTCAACTTATGTTTTTTTACTCCTGTTGGTTCTTGAAAGGTTAGGTTCTGATAGTTTGCGATAGTTCATACTAAAAAAGGATAACTTCTTTATTACCTACATATAAATAAAGCTGACTTTTCATGCATAAATAAATTAACCAAACAAACACTAATCTTTTTTGTTTTATTTTATTATTAACATAAAAACCCTGAGATAATATTTAATCGTTAAAACATGGATTGTAAACCTAATAGTATGTTGTTATGTAGCTTTGTTGTAGTAGGGTATTAATTATTAATATTATGCTATGTCTACTAAAATATTTTCTAATGGTACGCTCATTCACACATGTTCGTCAATATTTCCCCCTCTTTTTTTTAAATTGTGTAAATTAAGAAAAAAGTTTCAAATTATCATAATGTTGGTAAGTTATGATTTTACGTGTCCTTGTGAGTAGAATGACAATGTAAAACTATTCATTATTCGATATTCTATAAAAAAAAAGATCTCTTATAGCCTATGTACAAGTTTTGACACTCCCTCCCCTGTTGTTGGCTGGCTACTTTTTAATCCAATCCTTATTCAAGGGGTAGGCTACAAAAAAAAAATCAACCCTATCAATTTTAACATTATTTGAGGTATATTTATTTGTGACTAATTAACATTGATTATTTATATAAAAAAATAATACTAGACCTAACATCAACATATCAAGGTCAACAGTAAATGAAAACTACAAAATAAATAAAACTGTAATATATGTTTCTTGTATAGACCTAAATTTCGATTTTCAAAAGTTACAGCTGCTAAACATATTCTTTTGCAGATCATATGGTTTGGCGTAGGGATACATAATTTGTTCTGGTAACTTGTACTAGCTGTCAGGTATATGAAGGTACATTGTTTGCTTGTTAAAACACCATTATTTTCTTTTTGCCTGTATTATTTCTTTTTTTGAACATACTGTCCAAAAACCTAGGTAGTATTAGACACTACTAATAATGAACACATAAAATATAAGTAATACTCATTAAAATAACTGAAAAATTAAAATAAACAGCACTTGGTACTATGGTAAACAACAAAATCCTATGTAAATCGTATCATCAATGATTGACAACTGTGAAACTTTAAATTACAATAATAAATTAGTTCAATAAAACAACAAATGATACGCTAGTAATAAATTAAATTCTAGTAGTTCCATGCCAAGAATATAGCAGTTGTCACATCCCATCCATAGACAGTCAGGATGCTCGGCGTGTAATGAATTTTCCTAAGTAGTAAGGAATGATAAACCTGATATTTTGACTATGAAACTTTACCAAGATTTAAAAAAATAATAATTTAAACACCAAAACTTAAATTTCTACTATTTGTTAATTAATCTTTTATCATTTTGGTTTGTTTCAGGGTGTCGCTGTTGTATTGGCGGTCTTACTTTTTGTGTTTGGTACTTTTATCCCGTGTGTTTGACAGTAGAATAGGTTTAATAAAACGTCACGTTAAAAGGTTTAAAAAAACATATCCAAAAGATTCCTTTTCTTATAAACAAACAGTTACAAATATCAATATTTTGACGCTAACAGATTGAACTTACAAGATTATCTTTCATTTTATTTAATAATGGCTTCTTACTAACCTTTTCTAGATCCGGTTGGTATGTGTACTAAAATCACAAATTCGTAAAATTTTATACTGACATTTTCAACTTTTAACATATTTTAATTTTTTTCTACACACATTTTCAACTATAGTATAACTTTTTTTTTTCTAATTCTAAGTCCAAGTGATATCCAAAACATCGGTAACATTCAAAATAAGAATTAAACATTTTTATGAGAATCTACGCAAGTGGTACACAATAAAACAATAACCTCAAAATATGCTACGTATAAAAAACATACGTGCGAACTGAGTGGGTAGTAAGACGTGGTGCTAATAATAATAATAAATAATATAAAAACATTTTATATGTATATATATATATATAATATAAAACACACATACAAAATATAGGCCTATACATACAGAAAGACCAAGCCAAATTTAAACACTAGATATAAAAATATAATACACAAATCGACTACTTTAATCATTGAAGACGCCCAACTTGAAATTTTACTCCTTCCACGCTCGGCGTCACGTGATTATATTGTTACATAGAAGCTATAAAACCCAAGCAAACACACGCCCTGTTCTAAAAAAATTATTTGACATTCTTGTTACATGGAGTGATTTAATAGAGATCGTTAAGTTAGGTTTGAAATGAGTATTAACTCAAAAATTAAACAATTATACAAATATTTCCTTCAAAATTTGAATTAAGTTTTTTTTGCGCTATTGATTTAAAAATAAATTTCATGGGGAATCATGGTCGGTTCGAACTATCCAGATCCTATTGCATACTAATTTTGTGCATTTTTAGCGTCCTTTGGTGATGAGGTATTTTTCTTCTTCTAAATTTGAAAAATGTCATACCACAATTAAAAATGATTACATATCACTCGAAATGTAATATCATTCAATACACAATATTCTATAAAAATGATTTTAAAGTGGCAAAATATCACTTATTATATTTACCTACCTTATGTGATTCCAAGACATTTAATTTGTGTTTGAAATTATATATTTTTTAAATAAAATTTTGTATACTATTTTTGGCTCTTTATTTATATCTTTGTATTTTTTCACTTCTACCAATATCTTCAAGAAAATTACATATCTAACTAATTAACTAATTAACTAATATCCAAGTAAATGCTATTTTATTTGTGCTATAGTTGACTGATCCACCGAGAAAACGTTATCTTCATAATTTAGCCGCTACAGTTAGTAGAGTATTGTATTATTTTTCTAAAATACGTCTATTCTTCAACACTCACATTCAAGATACTAAATTACTACTCTGTGACATCAACAACATTTCTTTTCTATTCAGTTGGGCGCGAATATTTTTATAAAAGGGTTTTTCTATGTTATTTACAAATTTTTAAAAAAAGAATGTTATTTGAAATGTTTTTCTTAACCAACTCGGCGTCTTTATTAATGTATCAAAATATCGGTATTGCTGTAGTGTATTTTGAGTGTGTGTGTTATACCTTTCTAGTTTTACTGATACAATTACTTATTGTATAACTTTTCGAAGTGTTTACCAACGCAGTTTTAAGCTGGATATAATACGTGTCTTCCTTCAAGAACGTCACTTTCCTTTTACCTTTATGTGTTGGCCGATTGAAAGGTAGGGACTATAGTTGTATATACAGTATTTAATTTAGGCTTAGTAGTTCAAAATAATGTTTCCATAATTCTTTTTCTATATCTTATTATATTATTTTAGAAGGTTGTAACGTATATTTTTACTTGTTTCACTATGGTGGATCTTTTATGATCGAACTTAGTAGAGTCACTCAAGGATTTTGGATTTAGGATTTTGGTAGTAAGAACAGTATAAGTTAGTTACTAAAGTTACTAAAACAAATTTAATATATTCATACATCAAGTCATGTTATCTGCAGTTGTCACTTTTGATAGATATTATCAATACCTATAAATTACAACACACCATATAGTAAAATGTGATCAATGTTGGCTGTAAAAAATATATATTTGAATGTTCTCTACTGTTCTTCCAGCCAAAATCAGGGTATAGGACTAAGCTTTCACCCTAAGTGAAGTGCACTTAGTAACATCCTTCAAACCTTGAATAAAGCCTAGTACGCACTTGAAAACATTTTCCCGGAAAAATAGTTTCCGAAATGTTTTTTTAGTGTTTTCGGAAACAGCTTGCAAAGTGTTTGCAAACTTTTTACAAAGAAGAAACGATGTTTCTTGTCATCCATTTTAAATGGGTTACAAGAAACATTGTTTGTTCGCCAACATTGTCGACAAACAACGTGGGCCAGTCCAGTCGTTCACTATCCTGGGACTAACCATTTTTAAAATAACTTCAAAATAATTATGTAGGAGGCATGCAAGTGAAGTTTCTAAAACCACTGTCGTCTTCAAGCTTCAGTTCTATCAGAAGCTTATTCGCATAATATGCACTATTTTGAAGTACTGTATGAACCCACTACGGGTTTCTTCCTCTTGGTCTTCTTGAAGGCACCATACAAACTGCTAGACAACAAACTGCTCGACAAGCTATAAAAATATTTGGAAGGCTGGGTGGGTCAAGTGGCCGACACGACTTGGACCAACTGCTAGACAAGCTCAAGTATAGGAGTACAAAGT
>CABFVX010009978.1:0-15968 GCA_902151425.1 Timema shepardi | reverse complement strand
GTAACCGCAACTCAACATTCAAGGCCGGGTGTCTAGTTTGAAATTTCTTAGCGTTTCAAAGTTATATACAGGTTGATTCAATCACTAGAGGCCCCAAACCTTTGGCCATATAAACTTTTATCTATTCAGAGTTCGTTAGTTTATCGTCTGTTGACTGATTAACAAACTCATTGACTATTTACGGGACTCTAGAGGGCAAATCATCCTGTATAGTGAATTTTCTTTCACAAGTTGGTACTCAGCCCGTTTGCCAACACAATTTTTGGGGCAACCTTTGAAATTAATAATAAAAACCTCAATATTTGGTATATTCCGAAACATTTTTGGAACACATGGTTTTATTATCATTCTTGTGCACCAAAGCTATCAGTCATAATAATAATAATAATAATAATAATAAAGTGACAGTAAATATGAGATTCTATTTATAAAAACTGTATACCCTTATCTGTGTGGAAAGCTGGTGATAATTGTGAAAAAAGAAAACAACTCGGTAGGTATACACATTCGGGATTCGAGTCTCAAAATCAGTCACTGACAAACCAAACCAAACGAAACTGAAGCCTTAGTTCATCGCTTTCCAACAAAGGATTAATTGTTTGCCAGCTTCAATAAGTTTTTTAATAACTGTATTATAATGTTCGGGTTATACGTATATATAAATTAGCTACGTCATTAAGTTAGGAATGAGAAAGGTTGAATTGTAAGGAATGTACCAATATTTGAGTGGAGGGAGAGTGGAAAAACGTTTATAAAAAAACTTCTGTTTAACTAAGAGATTCGAACCTTGATTGCCACATCGCCGGCAATTCACTTTAACATGAAAATAACGCGTTAAGCCATGTGACTAACGATGTTATTCAAAACTAAGGGTGTGACAAGTCCGCTTTTTCAATTCGAACCGGATATATGACATATTCTCGAAGCCGAATATTTTATTTTAATTATTTTAGGCTTGAAAAAATATTATATGGGGGTTATTTATGTTACTTTATGCACTAAAATTACTCGGAAAATGTTATATTGCATAATTTTTGTAATATTTTGTGTTACTTTGACAAAGCAAGTTTTATCGCAACATGAAATTCAATTTATTCAGATTTTTTCCATATAAATATTAATTTGTAATGTACAAAACAGTTCAAAATGGCTATAAGTGAACATATATGAAGTAATTTAGCTCTCAAGATTTTTACTGGCGAAGCTTCGCTCAACCCTATTCAAAGCTATATCAGAAAAATTAACCAAGCAAAAGTGTTTGCTACCTAGAGATAGAAAATATTAGAATCATATAAAACGGTTCAATTACATATATAATAATTAGAATCACGTTTTCAAAGACAATTTTTGATCTCGTTAATGACATTAAAGACTGGGATGATATATTTCAAGGAAATATTGTGCTCAGTATATTTTATATACTGCTGTGCACCACATTTAAAAAAAAATCCAGCTCAGAACTAGTTTTTCATCAAATTAAATATGAAAATGAAATTCTTTCAATTTAACGTGCCCCAAAGGCTTAGACTATTACGTTTGGAAATTGTATTTCTTTTGCTGGAACCACAGCGATTTCTGGTAAAACAGTTCATGGCTCTAGATTAAAACAAACTGACGAGATCCTTCTACAATATTTTCGTGGTTGTATAAAATTAACAAATTTGTTTAAGTTTTATTACTTCAAGTTAAATATTAAAACTAATGCCTCGTTTACAAGGGAAGGGGCAAGTTAGCTTGCGAGTTTATAGAGCCAGTGAGGGTCAGCTATTGGCTTCATGTAAACAGGTCGGCCGAGTTACTGACCGTGCGAGTAGCTCAGCAACTTCAACTGTCCACTGGCCTTCCCCCACTCCACAGATAAGCCAGCCACTGGCTTCGTGTGAACGTACAGGTCAGCCAGTAGCTAGCTGGCCAGTCATCTGATAATATATAGCACGTGGTTGTTGTCAAGAGTTTTTTAAATTTAATTGTCCTACTCCTCGCCTACCTTTTTTAAATATATATGGCGATTCATCAAACCAGATTAAAGAAAATGATCTTATTACCTTATGAATAAGAACTATAGGCTACGCGCTTCAGACATTTTAACTTACGATGACCGTACCATCCAGTTAGGACAGCTACTAGCCAGTAGCTCGCATCGGGTAAACCCTGCTTTAGAGTATAAGAAAACCAATAAATTTAGCCTGTATCAGTGGGTAAGCAGGTTAAGGCAGCCATCTCATCTGCATTACCGAGGTTATATACTCGATCTTTTAGTGTAAATATGTCGATAAAACGAACGTATATTAAGATTGGGGCGAAAAATAGAGGCTTATTTTAACTGTCTTTCCACAATTAGAAAAATTAATTAAAATAGCTAAAAAATCTCGTCTCAATCCACGGATAACACCAAACTTAGGGTGGTAATACGAATTGAACCAAACGTATCATCATGTGATAATTGAGAAAACAGTGGAGTGTGAACATGTTTTACGGTTTTTAAAATCAAGGAGTCGAACCGTAACAGGTACCATAACCGATAACAGAAATTAACATTTATTTTTAAGGAACCGGAAACCTTAAAACCCTATTCTGAAGAACAGGAACTGAGACCGTTAAATAATTTTAGGTTCATAAAGGTTCATAGTTTTACAGAATTGTATATAATTTTGACATATTCTACACATATTTTCTTTTCTCTTTTCTAAGCTTAGTTTAATTTTGAAATGTTGTGTTTTCCCCTTTCTCAGTAAGTTCTGGAAGGGCTTGAGATATTTTAGTTTACTACTTTGATGAAACCTCTTTTCCAAAGTGATTAGAAAAGAGTTAATGAGCCCTTAGCAAGTCTATGCCTATTGTACTTAGTACTTCCTGGAAGTGAAAACTGATAATCTGGTGGTTTGATGAACAGCTTATAATAAAGGGAAAAGGGAGATGGAGAACGCAAAATGAGAATTTTAAATTCTTTCCCTCAAGTTTGAAATAGGAAGTAGCTCAGTGAATGTGTTCCTTGTGTAAAGTGTAGAGGTGATTATTTTTGTTTGTTAATAAGTGGTTTAAATAATATTATTGATGGGATACGTTAAAGGAAAAACAGTTTTTTGACTATGAGATTGACAAAGACAGATCGAGATGCAAATTAGATGGATGCACTATTATTAAGGTACATTATAATATTTTAAAATCTAGATCCAGTGTGTTATTTCCAAAGTGGTCCTCAGTTCTCCTTCCACGCAAATGCGGATACACTTCCTCTAAATATAAAAATAAAACCTTACTCATTCATTAAAAGCCCATTATCGAATTTAGCACATTGGCTTAGCCCGAATAGATAGAAAGACGCAGAGTTATTTTTTTTAAATTTAAAGAACCGGAACCGATAAAAATTTCTGTTCGACTCCCTGTTTTAAATAATACAACAAAATTGAAAAATAGTTTAAAAAACTATCCAAAATATCCAAACTTTGCAGCTGTCAAATGAAGAATGAAATAATACACTTTGGTGGTTGAATGGTCTATGACGACATTCTCACATTAGAGTGGATTAACGATGACGGGGAGACCGAGATTTGAATGCCGGTCGGGTGCACCAAGGGTGTTTCCAACTGAATTATATTCCAATCTCCTTCCAAGCAAATGCGGGTACAGTTTCTTTAAATCCAAACCTTCTCATCCCTACCGCATTAGCCTAGTAAGTACATATGCGTGTAGCCCGGACGGGAACTAAGACGCGGTACTAATTTAACAAATAAATAAAACTGCATGTCTGTGATTTCTGATATTCTAGCGTAGCCATGTACGAGTATCTAATTTCCCGAATAATCTAAAGTGAAAGGAGCTCTTAATCTTAAAGGGGGTGTAAAAAAACACCTCCAGTCACTCCAGTCTCCACCCAAACGTCTAGAACTGGAGAAAAGAGCGTGCGCCGGTACCTCCAAACACCGGGCGAGACACGTTTGCACAGAAAACCAACACCAAATTCGCGCGCGATCCAATCTACCCAAGTGGTGTCTCCATGAAAGAAACCAATATTTGCACTCGCGCTGTCGATACTCTCTCTTCAAACAAGCTCAGAATCCCTGTCAACTTTCTGACAAGGCATCTGGCGTCGGGTCACCCAGCCCTGAGAGGGTGGTGGTGTACGCACACACAGTTTGAAATGAAGGAACTCGAGGCTAGATGAAGGGTTGGCAAGCCCGCGCGAGCAGGGAAAACGGTTGCATTCTGGGAGTTATTTATACACTATATTCAGAGCCCTGCTTTTATGGTGAATAAGCGGTGAATTACCAAAATCCTATTTTTGCGACGAAATTATCGAATTAAGACAAAAGCGTTAAAAAAGTGGTTTTTACCAAACTTTCGTGATTAAGGTGACTTTGTTGGGTTAAAACTAGACTTCCAGGACAATGTTTGAAAGAGGTAAACTAAACATATTGAAGTGAAAACAAAAAATTACATTTTGTTTGGACAAAACGGTAAGAAACACTAGTCCGCAAAAAAATGTGCTATCAACTTATTAAAAAAGTAAGATTTAGCGGCAGCTGGTCCGGGAAAAGTATGTTCAAGTCACAAAGACAAAATATTACACAAAAATCATCTTGTTACTTCACAAGAATTGTGACTATATTTTTAAATCTCAATTTAGGCTAGAAAAATACAAAATAACTACTCAACATCACCAAAATGCAACATGCAGCTGGTAACAATGTTATCCACTTTCATTGTGGTTCTGCGGTCTGTTACTACTAAACTATACCTAGAAACATATCGTTCTGAATCTGCATTTGAAATCGGCAGCCACAACGCTTGCAAACACTTTGTTGCGAAGTCACTGAACATACTCTCTGTCTTCAGCCCTAGCAGCACATTCTCAATTTTTAAACTTTCGATGCCATCACTCTCTCTTCCATCAAAACTTTCAATTTTTATTTTTCAATATCCCAAAATATTAGCGCGAATGCCGAAAATCGCGGACATCATTTAAAATCGCGAATATCGCGCTAAAACGCCGATTTCGCGAATTATCGCGACAATTCTGAGCATATATTTGCAATCGGGGTAACCTGAAATGTGAACATCTGAAAGAAAAAATGCCATATCTAACATTCGCGAATTATCGCGAACTCCACAACCACAGGGCTCTGACTATATTGAATACTCTTTCTAGGCAAATACTAGTTTATCTTTAGATAAGATAATATGTATGATAGCTAATCCGAAAATGTAGCTAAAACGTTAGCATGTCTGTCGACTGAGCTAAAGCAACCAGACTCGATTCCCCGGCATGACCGAAAAACTTATCAATGGTGAAATGTGGTTTTGCTCTTTCACTGATGAATTAACGGCCGGGGACTGGATGTTGTGCCTGCCTTGGTGTTAAGTTACCTATTAAGGCATATTATGAAGCCACGACAGGCCTAGCAAGCCGGGAGTGGAAGATATATGGCTTGAATAAAAAACCTGACAAGGCCAAATGCTGTAAACAGTAATGGATGTAAAGTAAATCTGTATAATAGCCCTTGTTCAATTCGCGTCGAAGAACCTTGTCTAACATCTATGATAGTTAAATGAACTGCTTTTACGTATTTATACGTAAAGTCATGTGATATGCAGCTGTCACTTTGACAGATAAAAAAAAATCACGACTTTAAAAATAATAATCTAGTAAAATAAAAATCATACAAAACTCCTAATATAGTTATTTTTCAATTACATTCCGAGAGAAGTCCTAGTGTTGCTTTCTAGTCTATTTGATGGTTCAGGAACTTGAGTACGATTATTGAAGTGTAAGTATGGTAGCTAAAATAATGTTTGAGACTTGAAAGGTAGCCGAAAGCCTTCGAGTTAAGCTTTTAAAATAACATATATATATATAGGTACAATTAAATAAAAATCAAATGATGAAATTTAAAGTTAGAATTTTGAAAATTAAGTTTAAAATAAGCCACAATAATAGAAAATACTAGATTCAACCTCCGAGTTATACGGAATATCTGAGTACGGCCCTGAGGTACTACTATTCATGTTATACGCAAACATCCCACACTTCCTATGATTAATATTATTATTAGCACCGCGTCTTACTACCCGTTCGGGTTATACGCACTTACGCTAATGTGTAATAGTAGGGTGATTGTGAGATGAAATGGAGGACCTACAATTTAACGTGGAATCCGAACCACGGTGGAGGCCTAGCATTCCTCACATTCACAAGTTGTGATTAATACACATCTTGTCAGAGGTGAATGAAGGGTTTAGCAATCAGATAAGTCTATGCCGGTACCGAGGATTGAACCCGGACCCGCAGTACAGAAGTCTGACACCTTACTCCTAGACCACTAGGTCACCTTACAAAACAAATACTATTTATAGAATTTGACTAGGGATATAAATAATAATTACGAAACATAATATATTTGTAGGTAAGTTAAAAAAAATCGATTAGTTGTTCAATTGTAATGCAGGCTAATAATTAGAAAACTAGTCCGCAAATGAAGTCATACGAACTTAAAGTCACGTTTCGTGAATTCGTGAAGGTGAGGGGGTTCAAATTTGATCCGGGTTTACTGACGGGGGGCGGGGGGGGGACCTTCCCATTAAACACTCCACCTGAGGATACATTTACTCTCCTTTTGTGTCTTCCCCGTTCCCACGCCACCAGCGTAATTAGAACGCGTATGGCCTGGGCGGGTAAACCTAACCCATATAGTGTCTCCCGTTTAAATAGGTGTATTTTAACAAAGTCCAATTAAGCACCTCCACACGGCCCAGCCAATATCGGCGATACAGGGGCAGTGAATCAACCGCCGAGGAGATCATTACGACCGCGGTCCAGCCGTTAATCCTGTCACTTTACACAGAGGGCTTTGGACCGCACTCGCCAATTACTAGCAACAAGATTAGATAGCGGCAGATCCCACACTATTGGAAATGTCACATTTCCCCCTGGCGATAGCTTCAGGAAAATCGACATAGAAAATATACCAGATGGAAGTTTCCCTCTATGCTACAGGCCATACTACCCGCCTGGGTTAGCCGTATATTTACACTAATAGGAGAGGATTGAGGAAGGTGACATTTTAAAAGTATCCCTACATTTGTACAAAGGAAGCGTGGAAATTTACTCAGGGAAAAAAAGAAACAAGAAAATCGACACAACAGACTGTGGTGTGAGCCCCCGATCTCCCCGTAGAGATATGAGATGGAAAACTATCCGGATAATCCGGAAGGGTAGTAGTAGTAAGATGCGGAGATCGAGGTTTGAATCTCGGTTTGGTGTACGGATGGTGATTTTTCCGAAATAATTTCCCCTTCTTCCTCCACGCAAATACAGGTTTATTTCCTATAAATAAGATATAACGTTCCTTACCCCTAAAGCCACTGGCGTAATTAGTACATAAGCGTATAACCCGAACGGGTAGTAAGACGCGGTGTTAAATAAAAGTTCATCAGTTTTAAATTCATCAATGGGAATGTAAAAACCCAATTTTAACAACAATATTTTTAGCATAAGTGCCTGGAATCAAACCATAGTGCAAACTTTCCCTTTACAAACACGCTCCTGAGCTAATAAGCTGCCAGCATTCATTTTAAAATGAATTGCTTGCACACCATACATACACTAAGGATTTGTATGTGTTTTTAATTTTTTCATATTTTTCATAAAGATTTAATTCCAAAAATTGTTTGATCATTTTTCAACTTTTTTTTCAATTCTATATTATATCTCAATTATTTAATCTTCCTGTTTAACGGCGACGGGGAGGCCGGGGTTCGAATCGCAATCGGATGCACAGAGTGTACTTTCCCTAAAATTGTTTTCCATTCTCCTTCCACGCAAATGAGGACACAGTTCCTCTAAATTCTATCTTACTCATATGAAACAAATCAGCGCAAATAAAAAGCGTGTAAACCGAACGGGAAGTAGGCCTAAGACATGGCCAAAATCAACTAAAAAAAGCTTATTAACCAACGTCGGGCTCTCACTTAAAAAAGAACTGTGACTCTCTCGTTCATGTCAAACGAATCGGGAATAGAATTAATGTGTGAAAGAGGGCGTTGGCTTCGGTCTATAAAGTTCAACGCATCAATGCACTCGAATACAGCGGAAGCACTTCTGAATCCTTTGTGGAGGAGGTATCGGCCATCATGAGAACTTTCTGACAGGTTTTAGAATTTGAGCAACTCTAGTAGATTTACAAATATATTTTTATTTACATTCCATACTCTTTTTATAAGAAGCGTGTCTTTATAATATAATAATCATAATAATAATATTTAGCACCACGTCTTACTACCCGTTCGGGTTATACGCTTTAAATACTAATTACTCAAATGTATTAGGAATTGGGAAAGTTGAATTAGAGGAAGTGAACCCGCATTTGCGTGGAGGGAGAGTGGAAAACCATTTAGGAAACCCCCCCCAGTTCACCCGACCGAGATTCGAACCTAGATCTCCCCATCCTCAGCAGTCGAGCTCAACACGACAAGCGCGTTAGCCAACTATGCCACCGAGGCGGGTTATAATATTATAAAAGGTAATTGTGTGTATGAGTAATGTAAACACTTGACTAACCAAAAAGAGTATCGTTAACATACCGTCGAACCATCAACGCTTTGTGTACATTCCAAATGAGAGACATTAAGAATAATACGAAAAGAACAGTTTAGAAAATACAACCTTGTTTTTTACTCATCAACAATGATATAATTTTGCTTTGTTTAGTTTTAAATATATTGTTATTGTTGATTAAAAAGTGTCAGGTGCATATAATACGACTTAGCAGGGTGGATACAAAATTCACTGAAATTCGCCAGTTTTTCAGAAAACACTTTTCATTCAATTTGTACCGAGTTGGACATTTTCTCAGTTTCTCTTGCTGGACGATAATTAAACATTTTATTGCATTGATTATATGCTGGCGTCTTACAAACATCAATATTTTTATCAGTTGTTTTTCCAGAGGTATTATTTGTGGCACCATATACTACATAAACAGATACTACAAAAACATATGTTAGATAGAATGACATATTTTAGGCATGCATTTTGTTACCATGCGAGAAACAAAATTCCTCGGTTCAATTTTTGTGTTTGGGTGCTAAATATTTAAACTCCGTGATCTTCAGATTTTTCCCTGCCTGTAGCAGTCATGTTAGCATCTGAATATTTAAAGGTTTTAGTAGCTTTTTTTTGTTTAACACGGTGTATTACTACCTGTTTAGGTTATACGCGTATATACTAATTACTTTAATTAGTCAAGGAAGAGGAGGGTTGAACTTTGAGGAAATGTACCCGCATTTGTGTGAAGGAATTTGAAACCCATTTAGGAAAACCCACCCTCAGTACATCTGACTAGAACTCGAACACCGATCTCCTTGTCATCGGCAATCTGGTCTATTGAGAGAGTAGTGCCTTAGACCATGCGTCCGTCGAAGCAGTTAACAACTTTTATTACAAACTGATTTAGTTATTCCTACTGCGTTGTTAATAAAGACTCGAAGTTCAACTTTAGGGTCCAAATCTCTTTTCAGAACACAGTTTAAAATGGAAACTAAATATAGCGAATGTGCAAACAATACTAGACAATCCTAACCCACACCTACTTAAAAAAATCGCCCCAACAAGGGTGGGTTGTAAAAACAACAGCTAACATCGTTAAAATGATTGCAACATATTTCATTTTCTGGGGCGAACCGGCATTCAAGTAGCCTGGGCTGCCCTACCTGCTCTGCTGAATACAATTTAATTAGCAGAGGCTTCAGGTAGTCGTGAATTAATTAATTTTTATTGAAAGAGAGATAAATACGAAGGGGAAAAATAATAATGAAATTGCGAGTAGCTGGCAATTGAACCAAGTGTAATTAAATATATAAAACCCGACTTTTTTTTAACGGAGGAAGGAAAACTGGGAGAAATGGCGATAGGGAGAATGGAGGGGGGTAAAAAGCACCTGAGCCGACCGAGCCCACACAGTGACCCGAATACGTTCAGAGATCATTACATAAAATATCTACATATTTGTGCGCGGGAAAGAACATGAAAAAAACCCACTCAATTTGGTTACGCTTAATTTAGATAACGAAATGTTTAACTTTAACGCGTCAAGTTTTTTTACTTATAATTTCTCGCGACCACTTGGAAAGAGGAAGTATTGCGATCGTCAAAAAACATTATTCGACATTGCGATAGAGGTCGATGTTTCATTATCATCCAAGCTTAATAAAAGTTGTTTTCGCAATGGCGTCCGTTTGTTACTTGGCTTGGAGCCGAAACCAATTTACCGATCGGGCTAAAACTTTGTATTTATGGTTTTTATAAGGGCAATTTACTTATAAGTGAAAATAAAATAAACAGATTTTATCAAAATCTGCTTTAACAATTTTGATTAAAAGAGCTTTGGGAAATGGGGAGTTGCAAATACACAAAATTAATAATGTTGCTGTAACAGTGTATATTTCGTTTCACATACTGGTATCTTATTAGCTATGCGTAAATGTATCCATTTTTACATAAAAGTGCGAGGAGGTCTGTGGGGTGAACCGTATCATTTATTTAATAGTTACGTTTAAAAACCATGGTTATTAAAAGTTTCAATTAAGGCATCAGGATGATAGCGAAAGGAATTGAAGCCGCACAAACGCGGAGAGTTCCAGTACAACAGACATTCGAGCTTCGACCTACCCATCGCCGATAACTCAATCTCTTGCGAGCCTCACACCACGTGTCTACCTATACAGGTATTTCGTATAGTACACATATTTTGAATCAGAAGAAAACCTGCTTAGGTGGCCGCATGGCCAAAGTATCACTCTCGCACATTAGATTAGAGACTATACTGCCGATGACAGGAGATTGGGGCTCGAATCACGGTCGGGGGTTCGGAGGGTGTTTTTTTTCTAAACTGTTTTCCACTTTCTCCATACAAATGTGGGTACACTTCCTCTAAATTTAAACTTCCTTATTCCTAACACTTTAGCGTATAGTATGAACGGGTAGTAATACGCGTGATAAAATTACAATATATATTTTTCAGTCTTTGGTCTGAGTACTGACATCAAGATAGCTTGTTCGACATTACGAGTACGCTATGACAACTTATTTTCCCGTGTAGTACTCGTAGATGAGCGCGCCGCCTATTTGAAGAGAATATCCTGTCAATTCTGTATTACTATAGAAATGGCAGCTCTGGAGCTTCAAAACCATTAACCAACACAACCTGCAATTATCTTGTTTTGTTACGATTTTTTCTAAAAACGAATGATTAAAAAGGCTAGATCTACGTTCTTAAGAAGCATTTACTTAAATCTGAGAACTACGACATTTTATTTTTAAAAGCTTATGTCACTTTTTTTTTAATACTAAGATGAAATTAATGTTTGTAATAGTATATGAACAAGTAGAGATACCTTTAGCCTCTCTTTAGGCGTTAACCAAGTTTTTGAAATAACAAAGTCAATCATAAATAAGGCGAAATGTCTAAAAGTCTGGAACGGGTTTTTAGCTCTCTGGTAGGTAAGCGGCCCCCTTAATCGGCGACGAAGTACCAAACTAGAATATTTTGCACACAAACTGAGGTCTTTTATATGCGAACACAACTCTAACAGCCCGATATTTTAGCTCAGCCGGCTACGCGACTAATTCGCGATCTATGGCCCCCCAATTTGTTTTCAGCACGGCCAATTTTTTATTATTGTAAAATTGGGGGTTGTCAAACTGTGGTCTTTGGGTCCTGAGTTAAGCTCTTCACCCCATGTTCGTCGGTTCAAACCTGGCCGGGGTTGACGGATTTTTCTTTAGCGATAAAAATCTGTAGCCCATCTTCCTTCGGAGGGGAAGTAAGGCGGTGGTCGGTCCCATGTCAATTGTGGCATGTAAGTAAGAGAGCCCTGGAATATACAGGGCGATCCACTTGGGACTGAACACCTATTTTGTATAATATAAGCTATGTAGAATATGATATGAGCATTAAACATAACGGGACGAAGCAGTCGACATGCACTTCTTGGAGAAACATGTCTCCCAGCTGGCCAGCTGGGCGCCACCTCTCTAGACATTAGTGGGGAAGCGTGTCTAATCAGACAGTGTGAGTCAGCAGAAGAAAGATAGTGCACTCAATTGAGAAACGTGTGATCATTGTGCGTCACTACTGGGTGACCAGTTAATTCAAACAATGTCAGAGGGGGTATCTGAATAAATTTGGTGTGCGTACTGGTGGATCCGCATACGGGCGGATGGCCCAAGATTACGGAGGACATCATACAGGATGTGAAGCAGCTGTTATTGGCATCTCCAAGAAAATCTCTTCGGAGGTTGTCCCAAGAGACTGGACGATCGTATTCGACCTGTCAAAGAGTAGCCAAACAGGCAAAGACTAAGCCATACGAGACACAGCCACCTGATTTGGCAAAGCGACTGGCTTATTGTCCATGGTTTTCCCAATGTTTCACCGAAAACCCCACCCTGTTGGAAATATAATCAACATATGATAACATAGCATGGTTTACTAATGAAGCATGGTTCCATTTGTCCAGCTATATAAACTCACAAAATACACGAGCGTGGGTCATCCGTGAAGAGCCATTGCGTCCAGCGAAAATTGGTGTCTGATGTACGGTGTCTCGTCACCGTATCATTGGGCCAGTATTTTTTGAAGACACGGTGAATAGTGACAAATATTTGGAAATCTTTAATGAATTTATGAATCAGTTACATGATCAGGAACTTGCAGATGGCTACTTCTAACAGGACAGTGCGACTTGCCACACTCCAATAGGAGCATGGCAGAAATCCAAGACAGGATTATCTCCAAAAGCCTGTGGCCACCTAGGTCTTACGACCTGACACCCCCAGATTTCTTTATCTGGGAACTTTTAAAGGGCAGTGTTTATGCCAACAAGCCATGGTCGATTGAGGATCTGAAATACAACATCAAACGTGAAATTGGTGCCATCAACGTCGCTACGCTACATAGCACATTCGCCAATATGGAGCGTCGGCGGCGGGCACTTTCGGCATCGTCTATGAGACAATCTTATTTTTCATGGGCCAGGGTATGTTTTACAATTCACACTATTCAAATGTAACTTTCCAAACACGAGTTAATTAAAAAAATAAGTGTTCAGTCCCAAGTGAATCATCCTGTACCTTTCTCGGCAACATTAGTAAATGGACTTGGAATGCCAAACAAAAAAGAAAAAAGGAAGCAGGTTATTGTTACGTTAAGTATGGATTTAACCTTCAACTAATTTGATTCAGACAAGAGTTTGCGAAAGGGCGCTCTTTACTTCCGCGTTTAAGATTTTGCAATAAAGGCCTAGGGATGTCTAGTTCATCCGTAGTAAAGCTTCGACTCGATTAGTCACTTGTTGACCTGACGAGAACCAACCAAACATAAAATGTATATCCAACATAGCTTATCACAAGTGGGTAGAGAAATCCTCTCGTCGACCCTCACTCGCGAGCTTGCTAGAGGCAATCTTACATCACTTCTACCTAGCTTCTCTACTCCTTGTAGAACAAGGAGACGTCGTGTCAACCAACCCCATCCTCCTTTACCACTCCTACCCCAATTTAAATCATGGAGCACACTCCATTAGCAGCGACACATGACCGTAACGCCAATAACGAGTGAGAGGGTGAGATTCGAGGAACCAAACCTAGCAGACTTTAACGTCAGTAGAGAGGAGAGGTAGGGGGCAGAACAAAGACGATAGCTCAGATTTAGACCTGGCTCTACGCGGGAGGGAAAATATAATCCCACCGCGATGTGAAATTACCAAAAGTTGAACTACCGGAACTGAAACTTAAGTCACATTAGAGGCTCATCTACGTGCGTGCATGTTGTGAAGTTGGCTTGCGTTCAGCCGGTCATAAACAATATAGGTGCGCTACTATATTCGACTTAAGCAATAAGTTATTTAATCAAGGATAAAATCTGTTCTTTAGCACAACGTTTTGCGTATATGCACTAATTACGCTAGTGGGTTAGGAATGAGGAAGATTGAATTTAAAGGAAGTGTACCCACATTTGCGTATGATTGAAAAATTGCTATGGAAAACCACCCTTACTGAACCCAACCGGGATTCGAATCCCGATCTCCTATGTCATGGTGACCAAAATTACGCCTCAGACCAAGCGACCACCGAATCAGTTGACAGTTCATGTAAATATATAGTAAAAGGTACTACATTTTTAAGTATTTTAATATGAACTGTGATTTAATATTTTTTATAAATTAATTTGATTATATTTTCAATTCATATTTGTAAGCTATTAGACTGATTATAGGTCCTATTGGCTGAAATATAGTCTACCGACACTTCACTTTAGATAGTTCTTCTTTGAGCGGAAAAAACACACAATACATCTTGCGAGTGCGCTTTACGAGTGAGTAAATTAGTTGGGCTGCAACGAGAATCCGGATCCGTCATGTATCCGAGTTGTTTACTAACAAACATCCACGCAAGCGCCTTAGTGAGTGAAGGGTGGCTTTTGGGAGCGCCAGGCGAATCAAATAAATCTGTCTGTGCATCAAATGGATCCAAGTGAAAAATTGGCCAATTAGCCTCATTGGACTCGATGTTTATAGCTTATGAAACAGTTGAGAATATATTTAGTGGTAAACATGCCCCATTACAGATGGTATCCATGACCGAAATGCTTTATTAATAGAGATAAAAAAACAGAAGTCGTTAAAAAAAAAGACGAAAGATAGGCATTTTAATAACAATATTTATTTTACAACGAACCAGAAAAACACCACACGTTGAACAAAGTCAAACAATACTATACAGGATGTATATTAATTGGTGTCAAATATTCTAGGGAAGTATTCCCGTCGACCACATACCAAGAAAAGTTCATATAAACATATTTAAATGTTTTCCTCAAAGATGGATTGATCGTGGGGGATCATTTGAACGGCCTGTTCGATCACAAAATTTAAACCCTATGGCTTTTTATGTTCGGGCATTTAAAGTCAATTGTTTACGCAACGCGTGTGACTGATGTTGACGTTTTAAGAGAACGTATAGTAAATGGATGTGTGCAAATACGTAATAACCGGCCTCAGGTGTACTCAAGTACAACAAAGCATGGAACGCAGTCTCAAGAGGATCCATGGAAGCAGAACACAATTTTTGTAACAAAAGGTTCTGCCTTGTGTTTTGTTTGTTTCTGTTAAACTTTGTCTTGTTTGGTTGCATTGGTAGATTGCTTATTAATAGAACAGTAAAATTCCTATCTCAGAAACTAAGAGTTTCTAGACCCGTGTTTATACAAACTTTTCTTAATGTTTGATGGATGAGAATACAGTATTTGACACCAATTAAACACACCCTGTATACACAAATGTATTCTTTTAATACACAAAATCTGTTAGATATCCAGATATTATTCACTATTCATCGCAACAATAATGTTACAACCATATTTATTACATTTGTGTCTTTTCAATAGCACATTTCTATGCATATTATTCAATTTTGGGTTTTGAATTACGATGAATAACCCTTTTTTAAATTATTGTAAGCATTTACCAAAGTATACTACTCATCACATTACAGGTTTGAGCCTAATGTGGGACGATTTGTTGGTTGGGCCAAGAGTATGTAACACCCTAAACAAGAGGTTTCTAATCTTTAGCAGGTTTGGACCCCAATTATTTTTGTCGTAGGATTTAGAACATCGCAAATCCTTGAGAACCTACAAGCGTTAAAATCCTAGGGTTTTTCAATTACATCTTACTACCAGTCTGGGATATCCCCATTTAAACTACACGAGCGGGTAAGGTATACTGTAGATGAAATGTAGCCCTATTTGCGTGTAATGAAAGCGGAGGAAACCGTTGGAAAAAACACCCTAAATACACCCAGCTGAGAGATGAATCTTGATCTCCCAGTTAGCGAGAAACCTAACCAAACGAGCGTGATGTTAATACCGCGTGCCCAACGATATATAAAGATAAGGAACCCGAGCAGTAGC
>CABFVX010009977.1:0-15976 GCA_902151425.1 Timema shepardi | reverse complement strand
TATACCGGTAACCTGGTGATCGTCATGAATACTCGTTTATAAATCTACTTTTTTTAGTGTCCATATTAAAGAACGAAGAAACTTGGGCCACAAATAAAAGTATAGCTTATATTTTCTTCACAAACCTGTCTAAAATGTAACTACCATAAGTTTCGTACTCGACCAGAAACTACCAAAAAGAATGAAAGTTGTCTTCTATCAGTGGGTTGACATATTTAATTTATACATTTACGACGGTTCTAAGATATCTGATGAATTAAGTTTAAAGAAAAAGTTTTTTTTAACTGAATGTTTTAAAAATATATATCTATTAAAATGTTTTTCTTTTTGATGAAAAAAATAAATTTATTGGGCTTTTTTTGTAAAGGTCTTGGAAGGCTGAAAAGTGAAGGAACGAACGTGAAATATAAGATGAAACTGTGTGAAATTTCAATAATTTATTTTTTCACTGGAGTAGAGATGTAGGAGGGGGGAAAACCCTTTAAAAAGTAATGTATCGGATTATTAACTAATACATTCATGTGTAAATATCAAGTTTAATACATTTTATAATACGTATATACAAAAAGAAATTCACTTCTAGTCCAAAGTGCACCCATTTTGTTGGTTGTTTGGTTGATGCTACTACCATGGCGGAACAGAGGACCGTGCAGTCCACTCTGACGTGGAAACTGTAGGAACCAGCTCATTTTGTGAATGGCTGGTATGGTTACGAGATTTAAGCTTATGGTACTTCGTACACTGCTGGTTCGGTTTTATGTGCGGAGGGGTTTAAAAGTATTAAATCTTTTATTACTATTTCTTAAAGATTTGGTTGAATTTGTATATTGTGATCATAGTTTTAGTCATAGAGATCCACAGGACTCTCCTAGAGTCGGTAAGACCACGAAATATGGGCCAGTATAGACGGGTCAAATAAGTTTTTACGGCTTTGATAAATGGTAAAAGTGAAGCAAAAACTATATTGTGGTATCTTTATACTCCAAATATTTCTCGTATCTTTCTCGACGAATGTGTTGTTGGTACTCTTTGTGATGGCTGTTAATAAGTGAACATAATCTATAGACCACATCTCGACTAGGTATAGCATGTCAAAAGTCACAATCTAATGTATGGACACTTAATAGTTGGCCCTAATAGCGTTTGCAACTTAAAAAAAAGAAAAATCCCAACTAAGATGTGGTTAGATTAAGGGCCAGTTTCATTGTCGGCTTGAGTACGTCTCAAGGGCGGTGCTATACTAAGGGCCAGTTCCATAGTCAAATTTAGTACGCCTCAAGTGCGACGCTACACTAAATACATGACACCTACCTAAACTCGAGTGGAATGGGCCAGTTTCCTATGAGAGAACGGCCCATTCCATTCTGGTTTAGGTAGGTGTCGTCTTGTACTTAGTGTAGTGCCGCACTTGAGGCGTACTAAATTTCACTATGAAACTGGGCCTAAATGCCCGACACCTTCCTAAACCAGAATGGAATGGACCAGCTCTATAAGAGAAACTGGCCCATTTCCTTAGAGTTTAGGTAGGTGTCGTCCTGTATTTAGTACAGTGCCCCACTTGAGGCGTACTCAATCCGACTATGAAACTGACCCAATATCTCAGTCTTGTTTTTTTTCTACAACATCGTGTAAAGAAAGTACTATTTCTCTTGGGGCGAAGTTAAGAGTGGATTAGCTAAAATGGTGAAGAGATTAATACATGAATTAATCAAAGTACTCTTGTAAAGGGTTGTTGTCGAAACAACTTTTTTTTTAAGGTACGTTTGAAATATTCCTATACTTCTCATATTCACATCAGGAACAGTGTACTATTGGCATTCATTTTTGGAGGATTTACATATCTTACATATAATTTATTTTATTTTAAAAAACTTCACACCTTTTTCAAATTGCATTTTGAAACTATTCAAATATGAAATAAAAGTTAATATTGTTTGTTAAAATTAAACAACACTCAAAAACGTATATATTTACTATTCTGCTTTATGTAATTTTTTATATTTAGAAATACTCGTAAATTCTAATACAAATCACATGATTTTTTTTTTTGCAAGATAGCATATAGGACTGATTAATCCATGCAAATATAATGTTGATATGAGTTTTGTCAAAATTATTTAATAAAGGATACCATATTTGGCTAAACTTTTACATTTAAAAAAACCTTATGATATATGATTTATACCATGCTTGAGCTAATATCATATGCCACTAAATATTAAGAAAATATTCCCTAGGAACTTTTACTATAGTAAATATGGCAAGCGGTATGTATAATTTTGATTTTGAGGTACCTGATTCCTTCAAATTAATCTATTTATTAACAATAATATTAATTCTTATTATTAAAACTGACAATCAGCTTTTAGCTATTTTATGGTATGATTAAATGGTTTATACTAAAAGTAGTTTTATCACCCAACATTACATACAACCTTCCAAAAATTTGGTATTTCAGAAAAGAAGTGATTTATAAACATGTAATAAGTAAATTTCAACTCTAATAAAGAAATGTTGGTGTCCTTTGTGGCTGCTCTGATAAAATTCGTTTTAAAGCTAGTTTCAGACGTTAACTGGAACAATCCAGAAGAGACTTTGATTCGAATTCAAGGCTGAAATTAAAGATTTAGAAATTTTATTGGCCTTTAGAACAGTTGACCATTATGACCATTCAGTAAAAGTGTGCTCCTAGATACAAATAACCAACTCGTGTTAAACTTCTCGACAAACTAAAGTGAGGGGTTTCATTAGATATTATAAAAAGCTTAATTTTCTCATCTCACCAACAATATTAAATATTGTTTCTGTTTTATATTATTTGAAAGTGTCGGGTCTTGTTTATAAACACAAACATAATAACCATGGTATGGCATCACAAACAACAGTTGTTACAGTATAATTGATAGTGTGTTGTTGTTTTTTTTATCTACATAATTTTATTTACTCAAGTTTTAAATAGTTTATTTAGTAGTTGTGCGCTGTAATATTCTTTTATTTTTTGTGTATATGATTGAAATATAATTTTGTATCTTTTTTATAGTTAACATTCTTTTGTACTTTACATCTTTAGAAACTATTAAGGTTTATATGTTTTTGGTAAATATTTTAGGGCCAGTGTGAGTATTCAGATTTTTTTACATTTTATATATTTTGCAAATTATTTTTATATGATTGTAACATAACATATAATTAGTATATTGCACTTTTTTGTGTTTCACACATTGGGTTTGTAATGGAAATTTGTATTGATAGATAATTCTTAATATATTGAGTTGTAATCAATGTTTATGCATAATGCAAGAATTGTTATTAAATTAATAACGGAAATAGTTTTTTTTAAACAAACTTTGTCCATTCTGTGAATTGTCTAGTCTCAATTTTGATTCATTCCCTGTGAGAACACAACTATTGATTTTAGTGTTGATTGAATAATTTAATATAACTATATTTTCTCATTTGTAGAGTATAAATATTTTTGGTAATTAATTTTAGTTTTTTTTAATAGGTGTGTTAAATAATTTCAATTTAGTATTGTTTAAACTGACTGAACTAGAATATTTTTACATTTTTTATGTAAAGTTATTTGAAAATAAATTGTTTTAAAATATAGTTTTCAGTTATTTTTTGTTTTTATTTTATTATTTTACGTTATTAATGCATGTAAAATTATTAGTCTACGATAGTTTCTATAATTTGGTTTGGTGCAAACCGAATAAGTTTTGATACATTTTTATAAAAAAATGGACACACTACTTGTGCTTATTTATAAAAGTTTTCACATTTAAATTAACAAATAAATGTATGACTAATGTTATTTTAAACATTTAAAAACGTGTGTTGTTTTAGTAAATTTGGGTAAGTCTAAACCAACTTAAAAAATTGTCTTTACTACAAAAGTTTTGAGTGATTTTCAAATCCTCTTTTATTTATCATAAAATTAATTTGGTGGTACAGAAAATAAGTCCTTTATTTTTGCCTCATTTAAATATTTTTACCTTTCCTTCATTTATATATTTTACCTATCATATTATTTGTTTTTATTTATAAATAGACTAACGTGTGTAAAATATTTAGACAAATAACCTCAATTCACATTCAAATAAATTTGAATTAAAGGGATGGCACATAAAAGAGATTAAATTGATATATTTTGCTTTATTAGTTTGATACATATTGAAAATATCATTTAAAATGAAACAGATACATATTGAAAATATTATATAAAATGAAACTCAATATAATTTACTTAAATATAAGAAAAAAGTCTGACATCTTATTCACAATATGTCAGACCATTATTTTGCAAACAGATGCCTATAGATTTAATCCTTAATACAAAAATTAATTATTTGGAGTTTTTCAATATTAAGTAATCTCAATTATTGATTCAATTAATTAAGTTGCCCTTTCTATTACTAAAGCTATAGATATTTCAAATTGTATTATAGGGGAAAAATTTGAATGTTCAGACAATCTTTTACCAATACAATTGAGATAATCTAGATTGTGTGGCTATATTTTCAATGCAATTTCATTTAATTAAAAATACATACTGACAAGTTTTATTAAATACAGAAAGATAATTTTAATCGAAAATTGGGTACAGCAAGTATGATTTGAATTTTTTTTTAATTATTATTTCCTAATATTAATGAGATGTCCATTTAAATTTATCAATGAGGATCGTTATTGAACTTTATGTATGTTTGCAAACAACATAAGCTTAAATAAGTCAATAGTATTATTTAAGATACAAAAATATATTTTTTTCTGTGCATATTTTAATAGTTCAATAACTTATATATTAAAAAGAGCTTAAAAATTATATAGAATTCAACTTAAGTCAAAAAAACTATATATATATAATTTTATTTTATCTATAAGCTTTGTTGGGGCAACTTAGTTTCTGTAACCTCACCAACTGCGTCCATTGCATTGAAATTAGTATAATTTAATACTGTCAGACAGAATTTTTAATTGAGGGGAAAACTTTATCGATGCACTGTGGCAAATTTAAAACTTATCAATTTAGCTTTTAAATTAGCAGTATATCTAGGATTCAACTTGGAATAGAATTTAATTTGAAAAGCTTTTAAATAGATTGGCAATTTTTTAAAGATCAACGTTTCAGTTGTACTTTTTTTTTTGCGTTAGGCTGAAAGCTAATAAAAGAAAATTAACATTCAATTTATAAATATGTTCAACAATGAAACATATAAAATATTAAACTTATAACAAATCTAATAAGATTGAATTACATAATCATGGCAATGTTGCAATATAATTATTTGTATGCATATATATAAAATATATAAAACCTTACCACCTATATATAATATTAAAAGGATAAGCGGTATGGGCTGTGAGCATATAAATTGTAGGGCGTTATTATTATATTAAAGATATCCGCAATACACTAACATTATCTTCGAATTTTGAATATATATTGTAAGTAAACTTCTGTAAACGTTAACTTCCATCCTAACCTAAACCAACACACAATTTTTAGAATAAAAACTAATTCAAAATTCAAAATAGTGTTATAAAAAATTTAAAAAAGGCTGTTAAGTAATTAAATAATTTTTTTTTTCTGCGGTAATTAAGTCGTCATAATCAAACATGCAGCTACTTAAATACTAAAATAAAGACCTTTTACAGTATCATATAATACGTGCCATATATGTGTAGATAAATAGCACATTTTATATTTTTAAAGGTAGACAAACTAAGAGTTTAATTAAACAGTAAATAAAATTAAACTAGTAGAACTAAGAACAGAATGCGCAGTCTAATTACACTAAGCGGGTATTTATGATAAATATAGAATTAATAGGGAATATACCCACATTTTCACGGGGAAACGGTTAAAAACCATTTAGGAGAAACGGCCTTGGTACATCCAACCGGGATTTGAACTCAAATCGCCAGATCATCGGCAAACTACTAAACCAGCCTGGCATATATAGTCCACATGTAGATGAATGCGGGTAGTAAAATTATTTTAAGATTATTTTAATAGTGTTTTTAACGTGAATATCAGCACAAACTTATTTTTTTTATCTGCTATTTTTTTCTGTGCATAATTTTGTCATAGTACAGACATTAAGTATGCTCATCAAACTCTTAAATACGTTTTTCTAAACCAATAAAGATGCATAAAAAATATATTGCATAATTTGTACTTTAAATGTTAATTGACCCATGAAACAAATTCCCGAATTAAAAAAAAAAGTGTTAATATTGTAGAAATGATGTGATGGTTGGCTCTATCAAATTCTACAACGTCTAAGATCATGCACACGCACACACACACACACACACACACACACACATCTACGTCACATTGATGTCTAGGCTAGCAACAAATTGTTGCAAAGTTTATCAAACAAAGAAAATAAAAGATATTTCAATGTTTACATAAAGCCACCTTTGTACATGTTTTATATACCAGCGCGCAATACATGCAAACCAAAATTTGAATAATGTCACGTTACAATTTTAGAGTAGTGGCAAATAAAAATTGCATGTGTTTCGTGTATGTAGAATTTAATGGCGAACATCATTAAAAAAAAGATATGAATCAGCCTATATTTTGTACAAAGATCTGACTTAGTTTGTATCACATGCATAGCTAGGGTGTTAATTAAAGATTTTTGGTGAGCTATAGAAAACCTCTGAAAATTCTGTTGCTCTAGGATTCATTAAAATTAAAATTTGTATATCAATAATTGTCCACTAAAACTAGTGGCGGAACGTGGCTTTCTGGCAGCGTAAGCGAAAATTATTTAAACTTTTACGGTTATTGTTCTAACTAATAAAGATAGCATTCGTTAGCCAAATTTCAGTGAACATTTGGGACTGAGGGACAATCGACCAATCACAGGTACAGTTTTGACAACTACTACTTGCACTGGCGACAGTTCACAACACGGCAAACTGTCCCGGTCCATCTTTCAGCACTGTCGTCACACTCAATCGATATATTTGGCCTTTTTTGAGGCAATACATATATCATTTTAATTTACACTATGGATTTAAATATTTTTTATCAAAACATAATTGCTTTTTATTTTTAACTTTAGATAAAAGAACAGATTTTGAGTGAAATGTGTATTTATTATAGGGTGAAGCACTACCTCCCCCTCATCATATTGATAGCAAAACAAAATTCATAAGGACCCGCCTCGGTGGCGTAGTTGGCTAACGCGCTTGTCGTGTTGAGCTCGACCGCTGAGGACGGGGAGATCGAGGTTCGAATCTCGGTCGGGTGAACTGGGGGTGGTTTTTCCCTAAATGGTTTTCCACTCTCCCTCCACGCAAATGCGGGTTTACTTCCTCTAATTAAACCTCTCCAATTCCTAATCCATTAGAGTAATTAGTACTTAAAGCGTATAACCCGAACGGGTAGTTAGACGCGGTGCTAAATATTATTATTTTAAAATTCATAAAGCACAACCTGTGTTTGGGGCGAAGCTAACCAACTCAATAAATCGGGTCAAATAAACTCCACGCGATGTGTTATTTTACGGAGAACACGATTACTTCGCGGATTTGTGTGGTCTTACTCTCGGTACATCGACAAAAGTAGAATTAAGATTTTAAATAGCCCATGCACCACTCTGACCATCAGGGCCTGTACACGTTATACAAATAGAGAACATACTATTTAATTTTTTTTAAAAAAGGTAGACCGATTCATTACTTACAGATGCACAAATCCATCTGAACCTCGGTGAGAGAAGTAACATGATTTTGTGGCGTCTATTCCCCAAAATCGTTTGTCTCAAAACTTTGGTGGATTAAGTTATACCTTTTTTTCAGGGGTATACATTATATTAGAAAAAGGTTGACATTTCCCACTGGGGGGAAATAAGTACAGTTCATGAGACTTGTGAAAATAATATTACATTGTAACATGTGATACATGGCTCGATTCCAAAATTAAACTGTGGACAATTTTATACCCCTTAGGAAATTTCGATGTGAATTTTTTTGTGTGCTTTAATTAACTATGTTAATATCGTGCTTTATTATTTTATTTTAGTAATGAAATATTGAGTTTAGTTATCGTTATAGCTTTCTTTTAACTGTTCCTTGTTTCTGTAAATATATTTTATCGTGTTATGTTTGTTGGGACATATCTACAAGTTAGCGAGTAAATTTAAACAACAATAAATACAAAATGAAAAAAAATACGAAATTGTTTTCGTTGAGAACGGTAAATACGGTACCTGATAAAGGCATTCTTGCCCAAGAATGCTAAGTTGATTGTTTATGGTTATTGTTATGAAGTGAATTAGAAACAGAACTAAAATGTTTATATGAATGATTAGAACTTTGTAAGTACAGTATAAAGAAATATGGTATTTGATACTTGTTGGTCATGTGATCAAGACGTAAAAAAACGGTGACGATTGTTTGGTGGAACCGCTTGTCGCATGTCTATAATAACAAGGTATTTCACATTATCAATATCTAATTACGTGTCGCTTGTGATGGGGATGAACTTTTTCATCGGCACAGATAGCTTGGTATAATTATAAAAAATCATTCAGCTCCAAGCAGGATTCGTGGTTTTTTATATTTTTTCTTTAGGAAATATTGAAGAAAAACTAGCTTCCCCATTTTTTTATGTACAATATGGTGTGTTGATACAGTTTAATTGCTCCTATTAGATTGGTAGTGTCTACTTTCAGGTATAATCGACACTTTAGTTGTGACCTTTTTCATAAAACTTTGAAACTTTTGCCCTTTAGCGCTTACCGTTTACTTTAATTTGAAATCATCTAAAAAAATAAAGGGACTTTAAATTTTAACTGCCAGAGTTGAGGTATTGAATGAGCAATAAAGAAAACTGACTTAATGAGAGCGAAAAAAAAAACCCATTCAAAATATAATATTATGAACGACATCACAATTAAAATAAACGCCCTCTAGGTCTTATAATTAATTATGTCGTCTTTGAGAAAGACAAGAAATCTCATTTATATGCTATGTATGATTAGCAATTTGATTATTTTCCCAAGTAGGTCAAGAAGCATTTTTGAATGATCCCAGGTGCTGTGAGCTTATATGATATATTTCTTAAGTAATTGAAAAATAATCACACATGTTAACACACGTGTCTATATATCGACATATTACCGAGGAACGTGAAATATTTTATAATATTTGATAAATTTGAGAGTTAATATGATAAGTAAATAACCTTAGTATTATTTATATAAAATTTTGTTTAATGCCTAGTTTTAATGTAACATATGTTAGACAAAATGACAATTTATTATCTTATTTTAAACACAATATACTACTGATATACGGATGTACTTGAAATTCAGCAGTAAATTGAAGATTTTTAAATTTTAAAACTAAAAACAACCTTTGCACAAATAATTGATTGTATGGTATGGTATAGTTATTTAACAAAATAGTAAATGAATATAAATACCCCCCACACCAAAACAAGTACAATCGATAGTTTAACTAGATTATCTAGCGTAACATATAATTTCAACGTCAAATAATTGTACCAATTTGAGGNAGATTATCTAGCGTAACATATAATTTCAACGTCAAATAATTGTACCAATTTGAGGTTTATTTTTCAAGCCTAGCGATTATTTTTCCAATAAAAAATTAGCAATTTCACTGACTTATTAAAAAAATAATCAGTGTGGTAGCTTATTCTCATCTAAATAAATATAGAAATCGCTATTGAACTCGAACTCAACTATATGAAGGTTAGTTCACGTTATTCATTTTGATTAATAGCTTTTCACAATAAAATATTAAATTATAATTTAGTTTATCTAATAAACATACTCACAGATTATGCAGCAAATAATTTTAATCTCTAATGAGATGATATAAAGAATTAAATATTTATTTTATCCTGAGTTTTATATATTTTTAAATCTCAACACAAGGGCTATTAAAGGTAGGGATAAGAAAGCTGGTTGAGAGGGAGTTTACTCACATTAGAGGGAAGAAGATGGAAAAACCCCATTGATCAACCCCACGTGAAAAATCACTCGTGATGCACTTGGCCGAGATTTGAACCTTTACTAGGAATTCAATATTTTGAGAGATTGATTACTTATACTGTGCTACCAAGTAGTTTTTGTATTTAATCTTTCGTAGGTGACCTGGTGGTCTAGGAGTAAGGTGTCAGACATCTCTGCTGGCGGCTGGGGTTCAATCCTCGGTCCGGGCACAGATTTATCTGATTACCAAACCCTTCCTTCATCTCTGACAATACATCTTGTGAATGTGGGGAATGCCAGGCCTCCACCGTGGTTCGGATTCCACGTTAAACTGTAGGTCATCCATTTCATCTCACAATCCCCCTACCATTACACATTAGCGTAAGTGCGTATAACCCGAACGGGTAGTAAGACGCAGTGCTAATAATAATAATAATATTTAATCTTTTATCAAATGGTCAGTATTGGAGGCGTCAAAGAATAATACTAACGGGTAGTAATACATGGTGCTAAAAAAAATGGGGCGTCGGTGGTTCGGTGTCTGGGTTCATATCTCGAAAGGATTAATCACTTCTCTTTCACAATATCAGATTAAACATGTATCTTACTTACTTAGGTGTTCAAATAGTCGAAGGCGTCATTCTTGGAGTAGACTGGATTTCTGGAGATTGGGAGGTTGGGGATATGATTCTTGACTAGGTGTAAGGAATTTTTTTTTCCTAATAGTATTTACTCTCTTCCTCCTCGAGAATTTTACCATTTGTTATCTCTACCCCGTTAGCACAACTAAAACCTTGACAGATAGGAAAATACAGTGCAAAAAAAAAACTTATTTGGCTACCTTGAAACATGAAATATAAATCCCATACTTGAAAATACGAATGAAAACTTTTAAAAAAAGACTCATCATGGCTCGAGATTAGAATACTATTCTCACAAATGTAAATATAAATTATTAGCTGTGTTTAAAAAAAATACTCGTATCCTTGTCCTACGATTGAACAATCAAGTTTCGGGATTAATTAATTAAGGAACGATTGATTTTGAAATGTGAAATACCCTTTATTTGTTTAATGTGCACGACGATGCTATTAACCATGCGTTGGAAAAAATATATTGGATTGAAAGAAAAGTTTAAAAAAAAAACTAAAAAACTTTAGCCGACTTTAACAAATGATGACTAAACCGGTAAAATAGAGGCAAACTTATCTGACTTTGAATATTGAATCTAGTTCACGTGTGTAGACCTGTTCTAATTCTGAAACGTTCTATTCAAATCAAGTTTCCTGATAAGCATAGTGAATACACATCGTCGTCCACAAATTACGAAAAAAAATAAAAATTGTGGAACAATTATTTAGAAGAATATGAAAAAGTGATAAATAATGTTTATCTTTTTTACCTAACGTAATTGTCAGTGTCAATATTCAATTTAATAAGAATTATTCATAGTATAGTCTAATTAAACAGTATCTTAGAAGATAGGACACAGATATATAAATACATAATATAAAGACAATTATTAACAAAAATATTCTTTCAATGTTGGCTGTAATGTGAACTTTTTTATTTTAAAAATGGGACGGGTAAAATTACATTGTTGTAAAATGTGAGAAAAAAACGTAAAATAAACTATTATAGTATTATTGGATGAAAGAGATTGTGTAAATGAATATTTTGTATTCCACAGAAAAAAATATAAATTGATGTAATGTATTGATATTACATAAGGCAAGGAGAGTGAGGATGCAAATGGCGGAAGAGTAATTTACAAAAGTGGATTTAAAAAAAAATGTTTGTACGACTATTAATTTTTCACAAATTTTGAATATAATTAAACTGGCGTAACTCTTATGTAACTTTTCTACTGCAGTATGTGCAATTAGTGGTATCATTATTAAAATATAATACATGAGTACTAAGAAGAAGCGTTTTGTGTAGAAATATATCAATATAGTATTTAAAATACAAAAGTATTTTTAATAAACTCATAAGTTATGATAGTGAAAATAAATTATTAATTAATTTAAAACAAAATGTAATTAGTAGTTTCAAACATATACAGAGATTTTAACTGGTTTGTATACAGATTTTTAAGACACCCATGTCAGATATATTTCTACTTACGTATGATAGTAAATAATTAGCTCAACAGTAGACTAAGCCCCGCGCGACACATTGTGGCAGCGACCAAGTGACGGTTATTTATCTGGGCAAGTCTCATTGTTGGAGAGGTTCGACAGGCCACCGCACTGGCGCTGCATGTTTCATGAACCCTCGCATAACCAAGCTTCTCTGTGCTTGCTTGGCCTATGTTCAATCAGATAGGCTTTTCTATACATTTTTAGTAAGCCTATACGCGAAAGTGTTTTCCATGATTTGTCGGACCGGGGCACTAGAAATATTAATTCTGTGTTTACAATACTTTTATACGTGCTTGATCACATACGTCCTAAATAATTATTTTAGCACTACATAAAAATTACACTTTCCGTCATAGTTATGTGCAAACTGATCTTTAATTATTGTACTGTTAGATAAAAAGAAACTCCTATTTGAAATGAATCTGGTGCAAATGGGTAGGCCTATCTTCGTTCGTCATTTTAATAATCTAACGTCTGTCTGTCTCTTTCTTAATTCTTAACTGTTGTTGTTTCTCACATTTCTTGCATCATTGTGCTTGTTTTTTTGGAAATCCTGTAACACACACGCAAGTTAAAACATATGTGGTAGATATTTATTGTTTCGACGGCACCACAAGTAACATATTATCAAAATTGATCTCGCTTTGTAATTCAAATTTTTATAGATTATTTCTACTACAGATAACTTAAAAAAGGTTATCTGTCACTGTGACATGTTAAGATGTTAAGGGTATTCACGCGAATTTTAAATTGTTTTAAAATTGTACGTTTTTGTTAAAGAATCATTTATGCTATCTCCATTATTCCATTTTTCTTTAAGATAAACAACTTTGAAGAACCTTACTTTTAAAATTTTCATTGTTGTAAAAACACATTTAACTTATCTATTAAAGTTTATTGAGGTTTTATTAATTCACCCATTGCAGCTTCGATAATTATGTCAGAATTTATCTATACACAAATTTGAAAAGCTTGTAGAGAGTCTCCAACAATGTCTATTTTATAGTCAGAGTTTGTTTATTCAAACAAGTACAAGGAGTTCCCCAACAAAAACAGAAAAATCAAAACTTGCTTAAAAATCCTTTAATGGATTTGTTGAACATTCGTAGAAATATAATGACGATATCTAAATAAAAGTATTCAATTATTTGTTTGTATATTATAAAAAGGTGTTTATTAAAGTTTCTATGATTATTATGTGATGTCAATTACAATAGCTACTTAAAACAAACCAATAGTTTTAGCCTACAAATGTAGCGCCAAAACAAAAAGTTATTAACAGCTTAATGTAAGGTAGAAGGATTTGAGGGTGGTTAGATAAAGTGCACATAATACGACTGGAAAGTGAATTGAAACTACATTTTTTTTTGTAAATCACCTCCCACCCCCTCAAAGCTCACGGACTGGATTAGAGCCAATCTAATCCTGACTTCATGTTTACAAATTCGATCAAGCTGGCTCAAATATAACTCTCCTTGATGCTCGGATATAGCTCACATGTATCTCCTAAAGTTACAGGTTCAATATGAATGTGACACGGAGACTTTGAACTATTTGTGACTCTGTTTAACTAAAGTCTACAAAACATTCTCGGAAACAGGAAATATCTATTGTGTTGTATACGTGGGACCTGTAATTGTTTGTCATCGGGAATTCCCAGGCCAAAATTGACCAGGCGTGTCAACTGTCCGAAAATAAACCACAACAAATCGACTAGGCCTATAAAAGTTTATATTTCTTATAAATATAGAAAATGTTATTTACTTGAGATGTCACCTTTCCAATATTTATTACATTTAATTTTAACTGTATTTTATTGATTTAACTGGTGCCCTCTATAATTGTAGTGCGTCCAAACAGGAGCTACTTGTGGTGTTGTGATTCAATTTCACTAAACAAAATGTTTAACTACATGTAACAAACCTTCTGTTTGTAAACCATCCCCTACAGTGAGCTCGTATCGATTTAGGCGACCGCGTGGCTTCATCAGTCTTAAATTGCTTCAAAAAAAAAATCCTTTTAGCTATATTTTATAATGTTACTAAAACACAAAGCGATTTAGATCGATATTCTCACAATATATAAGCTTTTATTTAAAAAAAACTTACTAAAGCTTTATAATGGCTGCTAATAAGCTGATCGCTACTTAGATTAATTGAGAATTGTTTGTAGGTTAAAATCTAAGTGTTTCCTAACAAATCATGTTGGTATTCTTTAGACAGCAAATTATCAGCCAATATTACATAACGTACTACACTTATTATAAACATTTTACAGTTCAGAATATCGCTAAACTAAACAGCATCGTAAATGAATATTTTGAATGACCACTTGACGAGAACGTCATGAAATATAAAAAAATGCGACCCTAACAGGTAGTAGATTATTAACCATTCGTTGAAATCCACGGAATGATATCAAACAGAACCAAAAAGTTATCCGTGAAAATGTTTTGAGAAATATTTCATAGCAAACGATATTCAATAGAGCAGTGGTTCTTAACCTGGGGGGCGGTCACCCTCCCTTTCGGACAAAGTTGCAATCCAATAGGGGTAACACAAGACAAACGAGCCTTTTTATGCATACTTATATTAAACTATATGTTTTGCTTCAGAACTAGCAATTCGAACATGGCGCGTTTCCCGCTCTTCTCGCTATTGTGTCGTCTCCGTTCCCATCGCGCAGATATCTTAGTGAGGTTAACAGTTCGAACCTTTTATTTGCAACGAAATACGACCGATATCTTAACAGCATAGGATAAAGTTGTTAGTTTCTTGCACAAGATAGAACTTTACTAACGCATAGTTGAAGTCGGCGACATATCAATGTTCACACAATTGTCTCAGATCAACAAAGAGAAATGCTTATTTTACCGGTTCCCATCGTTCAACATTTATCTATCCTGATCGATTAGTCGAACTACTATTTCCCGAACATAAATTACCATCTAGCCAGTTCCTGGATACTGAGACCATTATATACAGATGATGGAATCTTTAAAACGATGAAAACGTTCCTACTAAAATCCAATTCCTCGGTCTATGCAAAGATAACACATTGAAATATTTTATCTATTTTGACCACACAAAAAAAGTAATCCTATAAAAAGTGTAAAACTACTCGCGCTTCCTTCTGCCGCACCTTAAGGTGCGCTCTATCGGAGACTAAACCAGGTACAAAAATACTTGTATATAAAAAAACAATACCATTATTCCCACTAATATTTTACCTGTAAAATTTACAGACTTTGTTTTTTGTTTTGAATTTTTTTTTCTCTCAATAAATATTGTTAGTTCGCAACAAGGTTTTTTTTAAAGAAGAGGTAAAGAGAGGTTCTCGGATAGTTCATAGGGGTGCAATGTCTGAAAAGGTTAATAACCACTGCAATACAGAAATAGAAAAATTAAAATGGGTTATCAATATAATTTAAAAAAAATCCTGACTGACATACTCAGTTTCCAATGAATTTAGTAAACACGTTTATATCCACAGTGTTAATATATTTGAATTTTACCTTCAAACACAACTTATACTAAGCCCTACTACTTTAACTATACAACAAAACATCTTCGAAATTATTTTAACTTATAATTTTCAACTCATTTGTACACATCAATGTTACACCGTGTATAATATAAGCCTGATGAAGCTATCGCGAAACCCCAAGCCAACCGTTCGATACCCAACACGCAAATATTATTGTATTCAAGTATTTTCAAGTCTACACATTTTTTCAAAAACTAAAACTGACTGTGTTAGAGAATTAGGGATCTCGGTTGAATAAAACCGAGAACCAAAGTGTTTCATATATACAAAAAAAAAATACAAGCATCCTATTGTTTGTCTTGT
>CABFVX010009976.1:0-15977 GCA_902151425.1 Timema shepardi | reverse complement strand
AATAGTCTACGTTCCCTAATAGGTATTTTGATAATCTTCTTAACCATTCAGATACAATTATAATCTACGTATTAACTAGAGTTATGTTAATATACGTCCCCAACTTAACTTTCCCAGAGAGGTATTTAATAGTCTACGTTCCATCAAAGTTATTTTGAAAATCTTCGTAAGCATTCAGATACTTTAATAATCTATGTGCAAACTGAATTATTATGATAATCTTCGTACCCACTCTAATTTCCTACCTTGGTATTTTAATAATCTACGTTCCCTAATAGGTATTTTGATAATCTTCGTAACCATTCAGATACTATTATAATCGACGTATTCATTCAAATATTGGTATAATCTAAATATTAACTATAGTTATGATAATCTACGTACCCAATTTAGATTCCCACGGAGGTATTTAATAGTCTACGTTCCCACAGAGTTATTTTGATAATCTACGTAACCATTCAGGTATTCTAATAATCTACGCACAAACTGAATTAATATGATAATCTTCGTACCCACTCTAATTTCCTACCTAGGTATTTTAATAATCTACGTTCCCTAGAATGTATTTTGATAATCTTCGTAACCATTCAGATACTATTTTAATCTATGTATTCACTGAAATATTGGTATAATCTACGTTTTAACTGAGTTGTGATAAACAACGTACCCAATTTACTTTCCCACAGAGGTGTTTAATAGTCTACGTTCCCACAAAGTTATTTTAGTAAGCTATGTAATCATTCAGATACTCTATTAATCTACGTACAAACTGAATTATTATGATAATATTCGTACCCACTATAATTTCCTACCTTGGTAGTTTAATAGTCCACATTCCCTAATAGGTATTTTGAAGGTAGTTTAATATTCTACGTTCCCTAATAGGTATTTTGACGATCTTCGTAACCAATCAGATAAATTATAATCTACGTATTAACTAGAGTTATGATAAACAACATACCCAATTTACTTTCCCACAGAAGAATTTAATAGTCTACGTTCCCACAGAGTTATTTTGATAATCTACGTAACCATTCAGATACTCTAATAATCAACGTACAAACTGAATTATGATAATCTTCGTACCCACCCTTATTTGCTACCTAGGTATTTTAATAATCTACGTTACTTAAGAGGTATTTTGATAATCTTCGTAACCATTCAGATACTATTATAACCTATGTATTCACTGAAATATTGGTATAATCTACGTTTTACTAGAGTTATGATAATCTACGTACCCAGTTTACTTTCCCACAATGAATTTTAACTCTCCCACAGATGTATTTAATATTCTACATTCCCACAAAGTTATTTTAGTAATCTACGTAACCATTCAGATACTCTAATAATCTACGTACAAACTGATCTATTATGATAATATTCGTACCGATTCTAATTTCCTACCTAGGTATTTTAATAAACTACGTTCCCTAATAGGTATTTTGATAATCTTCGTAACCATTCAGATACTATTATATTCGACGTATTCGCTCTAATATTGTTATTTTCTAGGTATTAACTAGAGTTATGATAATCTACGTGCCCAATTTACTTTCACATAGAAGTATTTAATAGTCTACGTTCCCACAGAGTTATTTTGATAATCTACGTAACCATTCAGATACTCTAATAATCAAAGTACAAACTGAATTATGATAATCTTCGTACCCAGTCTTATTTCCTACCTAGGTATTTTAATAATCTACGTTACTTAAGAGATATTTTGATAATCTTCTTAAACATTCAGATACTATTATAATCTACGTATTCACTAAAATATTGGTATAATCTACGTTTTAACTAGAGTTATGATAATATACGTACCCAATTTACTTTCCCACAATGATATTTAACTCTCCCACAGATGTATTTAATAGTCTACGTTCCCACAAAGTTATTTTAGTAAGCTACGTAACCATTCAGATACTCTAATAATCTACGTTTAAACTGAATTATTATGATAATCTTCGTAACCACTCTAATTTCCTACATAGGCATTTTAATAATCTATGTTCCCTAATAGGTATTTTGATAATCTTCGTAACCATTCAGATATTATTATAATCTATACATCACTGATGATTTATGATAATCTTAGGACAAAGTTTACAATCCCACATATGTATTTTAATAGTCTACGTTCCCACATAGGTATTTTGATAGTCTACGTTCCCACATAGATATTTTGATAATCCAAGTAACCAATCAAATACTAATATAAACTATGTATACACTGAATTATTAGGATAATCCTCGTACCATCTAAGCTCATATAAAATTTTATCTAACCACTCAAGTATTATAAACAACTTTCCCACATAGTTATTTTGATCATCTACGTTCCTAAAAAGGTATTTTATAAATTTTAGGTTCAAACAGATACAAGTATAATCGACGAACCCACTGAAGTTTTAAGATAATCTACGTACCCATTATATGTTCCCACAGAAGTATTTTAATATTTTACGATCCCAAAGAGTTATGTGATAATCTACGTCCAGGCTGAAATATTATGATAATCTACGTAAACACTCTACCTTCCTGTTTAGGTATTTTGATAGTCTACGTAACGATTCAGATTCTATTTTAAAATACGTATTAACTGAAGCATTAGAATAATCTACGTATTAAATAGAATGATGATGATCTACGTACCCAATTTACTTTCCCACATAGGTATTTAATAGTCTACGTTCCCACAGAGTTATTTTGATAAGCTACGTAACTATTCAGATACTCTAATAATCAACGTACAAACTGAATTATGATAATCTTCGTACCCACTCTTAATTCCTACATAGGTATTTTAATAATCTACGTTACTTAAAGAGGTATTTTGATAATCTTCGTAAACATTCAGATACTATTATAATCTACGTATTCTACGAAATATTGGTATAATCTACATACCCAATTTACTTTCCCACAATGATATTTAACTCTCCCACAGATGTATTTAATAGTCTACGTTCCCACAAAGTTATTTTAGTAATCTACGTAACCATTCAGATCCTCTAATAATCTACGTGCAAAATGAATTATTATGATAATCTTCGTACCCACTCTAATTTCCTACTTAGGTATTTTAATAGTCTACGTTCCCTAATAGGTATTTTGATAATCTTCTTAACCATTCAGATACAATTATAATCTACGTATTAACTAGAGTTATGATAATATACGTCCCCAACATAACTTTCCCAAAGAGGTATTTAATAGTCTACGTTCCCTCAAACTAATTTTGAAAATCTACGTAACCTTCAGTCACTCTAATAATCTACGTGCAAACTGAATTTTTATGATAATCTTCGTACCCACTCTAATTTCCTACTTAGGTAGTTTAATAGTCCACGTTCCCTAATAGGTATTTTGAAGGTAGTTTAATATTCTACGTTCCCTAATAGGTATTTTGATGATCTTCGTAACCAATCAGATACAATTATAATCTACGTATTAACTAGAGTTATGATAATCTACGTACCCAATTTACTTTCCCACAGAAGTATTTAATAGTCTACGTTCCCACAGAGTTATTTTGATAATCTACGTAACCATTCAGATACTCTAATAATCTAAGTGCAAACTGAATTATTATAATAATCTACGTTCCCTAAGAGGTATTTTGATAATCTTCATAACCATTCAGATACAATTATAATCTACGTATTAACTAGAGTTATGATAATCTACGTATCCAATTTAATTTCCCACGGAGGTATTTAATAGTCTACGTTCCCACAGAGTTATTTTGATAATCTACGTAACCATTCAGGTATTCTAATAATCTACGTACAAACTGAATTAATATGATAATCTTCGTACCCACTCTAATTTCCTACCTAGGTAGTTTAAAAATCTACGTTCCCTAAGAGGTATTTTGATAATCTTCGTAACCATTCAGAAACTATTATAATCTACATATTCACTGAAATATTGGTATAATCTACTGATTAACTAGAGTTATTATAATCTACGTACCCAATTTACTCTTCCACAATGGTATTTTAGTATTATTCGTTCCAACATAGGTGTTTTGATAATCTACCTGACCATTTAGATAATTTTCTAATATGCATAACAACTGAAATTTTATAATTTTTGGACCCAGTCTACTTTCCCTTAGAGGTATGTTAATGGTCTACGCTCCCACTGAGGTATTTTGATAATATATTCGTAATAATTTAGAGACTATTATAATTTACGTTTTCACTGAAGTATTATGATAATTTACGTACCCAGTAAGCTCATATAAAAATCTATGTACCCACTGAATTATTATAAACAACTTTCCCACATAGTTATTTAATAGACTACTTTCCCAAAAGGTATTTTCATATTTTAGGTACCCAATCAGATACAATTATAATCGCCTGAATCACTGAGGTTAAAGATAATCTACTTACCTATTTTACCTTTCCACAGAAGTATTTTTATAATTTATTTTCCCACAGAGGTATTTTAATAGTCTACGTTCCCTAAGAGGTATTTTGATAATCTACGTGCCGATTCAGACACTTATATACTATATGTACCCACTGAATTATAATGATAATGTACCTACCCACTATACTCTCCCACATATATTTTTTGATAAGTAATATGATAATGTATGTACTCACAAAGATTTAATGATAATTTATGTACTAACTCAGATTTTATACATGTACCCAATCAAATATAATTAAATTGTATGTACCAACGCTGATCAAGTACTAATATACTAATCAATTTATATCGAATGACAATCTACATACCCACTTACCTATTATGATTTACGTACCCACTCCGGCTAAGAATTATCTCAATCTAAATACTCAATAAGATAAGTACACATTCAAGTATTATGTTAATCTACGTAATCAAGCAGCTATTGTGCTATTTAACAAATTTACTTAGATAATTTACGTTCACAAATTGCCGTTATTCTTTTCAACGAATCTAGTTATGTCCCTTGATAATCTGCGTACCCACTCAGCTATTGATAATACACATTAACCACTCAATTATTTTGATAATCTTTATACCCCACCCTGGTCTAATTATAATCTACATAGCAATGTTGATTAAGTGTTGTTTTATAAATCCATTTCACCTTAATGTTAATTTATGTACCCACAAAGTAATTATGATAATTATTTTTATCCATTTATGTCTCATGATAATTTATGTAACCATTTATAACTCATGACAATATGCATACCCATTCAGTTCTTATAATACACACTGAATCCGTTTATGTCTTATTCTCTGCGAATTCACACTAATATTATTAAATTTTACAAATATAACAGTTCTTTTGATAATACACTTTCACACTCATGTATATGTAATCTTGTTTGCCATTTTTGTCTTATAATAACATATGCACCCTCATTAGTATTTTAATCAACGTTCACACAAAGGTTTTATGATATTCTAAATACCTACTTGGTTTTTATAATATTCGACGTTCCCACAGAGGTATTCTGATAATCGACGTACCCACTCAGATAATATTATAATCTACGTACCCACTCAAAGCTAATTATTATCCACGTACAATTTATGGTCTAATATAATTTACGTTCTTATTCAGTTTTTATAATACACTAAGAATCAATTTAAATTTTATTTTGCCCTTTTAGAATCAGTTATAATTTACGTACTCACAGAGGTATTTTATTAATCTACAGAGCCAAGGAAATAAGATGGTAATCTACGTTCACACAGATATATTTTGATTATCAGCATATTTTGAGATTTATTTTCATAATCTACCTTCCCACTTGAGAATTATGATAATACATAGGTACCCAGTCAGAACTTATTGTTATCTATGTACCCACTCAAGTATTATGATAATCTACGAACCAACTTAGGTATTATTAAGTACCCACTCAACCAAGTGTTATGACGATCTATAAGCTCAATCAGATCTTATTATACTCCACGTACGCAATCATGTCTTATGTTCATCTAAGTGACCAACTAGGTATTATACTTCCTGACGAAACCAATTAATTAAGTCTTATGATAATATATGTTCCTAATATCTCGTTAATCTACTCAGCGAATTAACTTAGGTCCTATGATAATTTACTTAAACCACTCAGATATATTTGGTAATATACATAACCACAAAATTATTAAGATAATCTATATACTCCACCTAGGTCTTATGATAATCTACGTATCAATGCTAATCAAGTACTTTATACGAATACATTATATCCATTGATAATCTACGTACCCACTCAGTAATTATGATAATCTTCTAACCCACTTATGTCTTATCTACATGCCCACCTATATCTTATGATAATCCGCGTACCCATTCAGTTCTTATAATACACAAAGAATCAGTTTGTCTTATTCTCTGCGAATACATTCAAATATTATTAAATTATACTATTATAACTAGGTTTCTTGATAATCCACGTTCACACCCATGTATATATTTAATCTGTTCCCCATATTTTCTTTTAATAATCTATGCACCTACTCGAGTATAATAATCGGCGTTACCACAAAAGTTTTATTATATTCTACATACCCACTTAGGTTTTATAATATTGTACTTTCCCACAGAGGTATTCTGATAATCTACTTACCCACTCGAGTATTATAATAAACTATGATCCCATAGATGTCTTGTTATAATTTTCGTGAAACTTTCCCACAGAGGTATTTTTATAATCTTCTTACTCACTCAGATTCTATTATAACCTTCGTACCTACTAAAGTATTATGATAATCTATGTACCCACTAAAGTCTTATGATAATCTATTCACCCACTCAGATATTATAATCTACTTACCCACTAAAGACTTACGATAATCCACGTCCCCACTAAAATTTTATTATAATTTACGTATCCACAAAAATCTTTAAATCATCTATATACCAAATCAGATATTGCTATAATCTAGGTACCCACTCAAGTATTATAATCTATGTTTCCACTGAGTTCTTTTTATAGTATACTTACCCATTTGTCTTTAAATAATCTACTAACCCACTCAAGTCTTGTGTTATTCTACGTACCCACTCAACCTTATTTTAATCAACGTACCTACTTAAGTCTTTTGATAATCTATTTATCCTTTGAGTTCTTATAATACACAAACAATACATTCATTTCTTATTCTTTTCGTAGACTAATTATATTCTACAATTCTAACAGAGCTTATGATAATGTATGTAACCACTCAGGTATTTAGATAATCTACGTACCCGCCAAATTATCGTGATAATCTACGTACTTCGCATGTCTTATATTACTAAACTAGTCCATTCAGGTCTTTTCTACGTATCTACACGACTAGTATAATAGTTAAGGTTCCTACGAGGTTCTATGAAGCTCCTTCTTTTTCGCTCAGGTTTTACGATAATCTATGTAACTCAGCTAGTATAATCTAGTTTCCCATGCAGTTCTAATGATAAACCACTTTTTCATAAGGGATTTATGATAATCTACGGATCCCTTCATAACTTGTACTAGTCTACAATTAACCTCAGAATTTAAAATAATCGACTTTATCCACTCAGGTCGTGTGATAAGCTACGTTCCCACCTAAATCATATAGTAACATAGTACCAACTCAAATAATATATGTATAACCACTCAAGTCATAATGTAATATAATATGTAGCCACTTGATCCTGGTCTTAATATAATTGACGTTTCCAATTAGCCATGCCTTATGATAGATAATGTTCTCATGCAGATCTTATCCGTTACGCACACATTTAGATTAATGGATAATTATTCATCATACTCACGTGAGTATTATTCCACTCGACGAATCTAATTAGGTCTTAAGATAATTTACGTACATACGCAAATCCTATGCTACTTTACGAATCCCCTCAGGAATTAAAAATCATCCGGCCTACCAATATCTTATGATAAGATTAGTACCCACTAAGATATATTGATAAGCTATATATATACCCATTCGGATTTTATGATAAGATACCATTAAGATCTTATGTCAATTTTATTTTCTACATACTCAATTGGATCTTATTATCGGATATTATGTTAGGTAACATACCCACTCATAAATTTAAATAATCGACGTACCCACGCAGGTTTTATATTCTACTATTCTAATAAGTTCTTATGATAATCAATGTAACCACCCAGGCCTAATGATAATTTATGTATCCGCGCAGATCTTAATGCTAATCTACGAATTCACTCGATTCATATGATAATATACGTACTCACTCGGGTCTTATTAAAATCTACTTACCCATTTAGATTTTATGATAACCTACATACCCACTAAGTTTTTATGATTATCTACAAACCATAGTTTGTATAGTAATTTATGTAGCAATGCAAGTAGTAAAATAATATAGGTTCACATGGAGTTATTTTGAAAATCCACTTTCTCATTAAGGTTTTATGATAAACAACATATCAATTCATAACTTAATACTATTATAAAAATAAAGTTAACTTATGATAATCGTTGTACCCACTCAGATATTATGATAACTTATACTATCCTAAAAAATGAGGTTAACTTATAATTGTCGTACCCACTCAGATATTATGATAATCTACATATCCACTCAAATCTTATACTACTCTACTAACCAAAGCAGCTGGTATGCTATTCAACTCAACGAATTCACTTAAGTCCTATGATAATCTATGTACCCCCTCAGATCTGATGATTATACACATACCCACTCTATTATTTTGAGAATCTATAAACACCAACCAGGTCATATGATAATCAACGTATTCACTACTAGTGTTATGATAGTCTATGTACCCACTCGGATCTAATTATAATCTACGTACCCACTCAATTATTTTGAGAATCTATAAACACCAACCAGGTCGTATGATAATCAACGTATTCACTACTAGTGTTATGATAGTTTATGTACCCACTCGGATCTAATTATAATCTACGTACCCACTCAATTAATTTGATTATCTATACACCCCACCCAGGTCTTATGATAATCTACGTACCACTGCTGAAGAGCTACTGTTTTACTAATTCATTTAGATCCAATGACATTCTATGTACCCACTTGTGTCTTATAATCTGCACGCCCATTTAGTTCTTATAATAGACAAAGAATCCATTCATGCCTTACTCGCTGTGTATGAAATCAAATGTTAATATATTCTACAAATCTTAACATTTCTTATGATAATCCACGTTCACACTCATGTATATATTTAATCTACATCCTCCCTCTGGTCTTATATAATCCAACTATTATAATAAGCTACATTCCCACAGAGATCTTTTAATAATCTACATAACCACCATATAGTCTTTTTGATAATACTCGTATACTTACCCACTATATAATATTTTTATAATCTACTTACCCAATCTAATATTATAATATACAAACCCACTAAAGTCTTATAATAATGTACATACCCTCTAAAGTCCTGTGATAATCCACATACCTACTTAGATCTTACTTTAATTTAGGTACCCACCTAAGTATTTGAAAAATCTATGTTCCCACAGAGTTCTTTAAAGCCGTTAAAATATATATCGGGAAGTATAAATCTTAAATTCATGAAAGAGTTTAACAGTAGTTTACTTGTATTGGAAAAACACATGGATATCGAATGCTGTTTATTTTAAAGCAATTAATAAATTGAATAATATTTTTTTTTCAAATATTGCAAACCGGTTTAGAATCCTGTTATTAAATTTAACGCTATGGATATTAAACTTAACTCTTTGGTACACAATTGCAGAAGATGATTTTTCCCATCTGTCGTGAAATTAATATCACCACCACCTATTCATTGCTTAAATAAAGCGCTTTTGATTTTATTTTTTCTGTGGGCATTTCTACCACAACTAACACAAAAAGTGTTAAAAAAAAATCAGTAAACACCCACTCTAAAAGACACAATCACATACTGAAATAATGATGATTAAATCGGGTGGTTAACTATTGTAATCTCCACGTCAGTCAGGCTAAGGCTGTTTGACTACGTTACATCACCCCATCCCATCCCTCTACTCCCTCCTATCCCAATACCCCTTATTATTGGGCGTGATGCTGTGATGTTCTAAACATAGTCTGTCATGGTCAGGCCAATTCATATGTTTCATTCCACCTGCCATGAACCCCTTTAAATCCAAATATTTCATTTTTATAAACTAGACTCTTTTTCATTTAAAAAAATATATTGCAGAGAAAAAATGTCAAAATTGGCACAATTAAGGTTCTTATTCATAAAATAAGCAAAAACTAACAGAATAGGCAATTATAGTCACTATAAAATTAACATACTGTTCTTGTAATAACATAAAACACATAGATATCTCAACTGCCTATGTTTTCGATAAAGGAAAAAAGGGCAAATAGGCAAAATTCGGTCTCTGCTTATAATAATCTACATACCCATTTAAGTATTTTAATAATCTATGCACCCAAAGATGTACTATGATGATCTACATACTGACACGTTTTATGCTACTCTATGAATCCATTCAGGTCTTATGATATAATTTTCTACGTATCCACATGGCTAAAAAAATAATCAGGGTTCCTATGCAGTTCCTATAAACATGCATGGTATCAGGTTTTACGTTTATCTATGTAACCACTCAGCTAGTGTAATAATCTAGATTCCCATGCAGCTCTAATGAAAATCCAAGTATTCACTCAGGTTTTATGATAATCTACAAATCCCTTCATCACTTTTACTATTCTACAAATAAACTAAGAATTTATAATAATCGATGTACCCACTCAAAGCTACGTACCCACATAAGTCATATTATAATACAGTATCCACCCAAATAATATTAAAAATATATGTATACCCACTCATCTTACAATATTCTATGTACCCATTCAGGTTGTGTTATGATGAACTACGTACCCACTCAAGTATTATAATAATCTACATTTGCAAAGAAGTCTTTTGATAATATACGAACCCACTCTCGAGTCTTATGATTATCTACATACCTACTTATGTCTTAAGATAATCTACTTACTGACTCAAGTCTAATGATAATCTATACACCCATTCAAGTATAATTTTAATTCATGTACCCACTCTACCCACATGATAATCTATGTACCCAATCAGTTATTATTCTACTTATCAAATCCACTTAAGTCCTATGATAATCTATGTACCCCACCCAGGTCTTATGATAATCTATGTACCAACGCTGTTCAAGTATTGTTATACGAATCAATTTAGTTATAATGATAATTTACGTACCTAAGCAGTTATTGTACTAATTCACGAATCACCTTAGGTCCTATGTTAATCTACATACCCACTCAGATTTTATGATAATATACATAACCACTCAATTATTTTGATAATATATATGTAATCACTTAACTGGTGTTATGATGAACTACGTGCCCACCCAATTTGTGTTATGATGATCTATGTACCTGCCCAATTTGTGTTATGATGATCTATGTACCTGCCAAATTGGTGTTATGATGATCTATGTATCCACCCAACTAGTGCTATGATGATCTACATACACACTCAGGAATTTAGATAATCTATGTACCCATTCAGTTCGTATGAAAATCTATCTACACATTCAGCTCTTAACGAAATTCTACGTACTCATGTGGGTCCTGTGTTAATTTTATGGACTCGCTCAGATCCTGTCTTAATTTATGTACTCGTGCAGATCTGATGTTTTTTTTAGAAATTATATAAGGTTTTATGATAATATATACATACCCACTCAATTAGTCTTTATGATAATCCAGGTACTCATTCAGATCTTACAATAACCTAAGTACCCTTTCAGTTCTAATTTTAATCTATATACCCACTCAGTCAGGTAATATGATAATCTATGTGATTTAACAATAATCTACATATCCTTTCAAGTTTAATTATAATCTACGTACCCAGGGGCTCCAAAATGGGGGGTGGGTCCTTGAGCTCCCCTTGTTTTTATAATGGGGCTTGGGACTATCTTAAGCCTCCACAGTATTTCCCAAGTAAATTCAAAACTCATGTATAAATCATACATATGTTACCATCACTTCGGTAATTTTAAGTAATTAAGACAATAGATTTATAATAACTTTAATACAAAACTGAAATGCCCTAATTTGGCAGTTATTTTTCTCATGAGAAAAAACTCTTCAAACATATAGTAACGAATATTAGGTCTAATTGTGATTGCCTTTAATAATCAATACCAGGATAGGAAAGCCTAATGGTAATATTTGTTGACCTTTTTGACAAAGATAAGAACAGATTGATAAAATTGACAGTTTGATTATTGTAAGTTTAATTTTAACACGAGGTAGATTTTCAGCCACAATTCAATTTTTATTTTTGCCATATTTTTATCTACCTTAAATAAATTAAAAAGCTGGTCATCAATAAAATTAATATGCTTTCTTGTTTTGGTTTGAATAAAATATTTAATTATTTTTAAACCTATGTTAAATATTGTTGTGTTAATATATTTGATTGTGTATGTAAGAAAAATACTAAAAATTAAATCAGCCTTAATTTAAAAGCCAACTAAGCAACCCTCCACAATATGAGCCTTTTCAAGGTTGATACATGAACTTAGTTTATCCTAAAAGGTAGCAGGCTTACCTTTCATGGTTAAACTATTGTGTAGCGTATATGTTAGAAATATAACATGGGTGTAGCGAGAGGGTAATAATGGGGTTCAACCCCCCGCTTCCCCCTCCTCCCCACATCTCCCCGAAACTGTTAAGTTTTTAACGTTGATTGCAAAAGAATGTGTGTGAAACTATTAATCTTAATTTATCACTTCAAATAGTTCCTAGACGCATCTAATAACTTTGATAGTAAATAGTTTTTTTGGGCATCAAAATTTCTGGAATAAGACCTAGATAATTTCTAGGGGATCTAATTTATGAAAAAATCTGGTCTAATGCTACCTAAAATATCTTTTAGAGGCATGCAATTTTTTTTTCAAATTGTTGGAAGAAAACTTCTCCAAATAGCCTCCAATATTTACAAATTAACTAGGAGGAAGAAAAAAGTTCACGTGAACATTTTATATTTATTTGAAAGGTGTTTCCTCGATTAAATAATATAGGAAGACATTTTGATATGTAATTAAACTTTTTTAATCCCGGATTTAAATTCTATGATTTTCTTTTTAAAGACTTAAAAGTCCTCACTAGTATATTTGGGCCTAAAAAATCTATCTTGGGTCCACAAGAGTTAATACTTGGTATTAAAATTTCGACTTCGGGTTAAAATTTTTGGCATTTTATCGAGGGCTGCACATCTTATGGTTATCCATTTTTATTTAATTCCCCGTTTATAAATTTAGGGCAATAAAAAAGGTAAATATTGACTATTCGGTCTAAAATGATAGGGCTAGACCATTGCTGTACAAACATGTCCCCTAAAAGGTTAAAGAGAAAAGAACATCAACTTTTTGAGAGACTTGCATTAATGCTTAAATAGTATCTCTGTACAACTAAAGCTCACAAAATTGTATTAATATATTTGCAATAACTAAGAAACTATTGGTTTTATAAATATACATTTCAAATGAAAGTTTTTTATTTTCAATAGTACTACTTATTTTGCTATGATAAATTATTTAGTATCTCAAATAGTTACGGAGATACGAAAATTTCCAATTCTGTAGAAAGTACCCTAAAAGACATTTTCATAGGAAAATCAAAAAAGCCATTTTATTTATAATCTTTATCAACGCCTAGATATGAATTTTAAACTAAATCGTTAGAGCCGATTTTGAGAAAATCGATTTTTTCTCTTTTCGCTTTTTATTAATCTACTCTTAATGTTAGGGTTATACAGACACACAGACAGACGGCATTGCAAAAACCCCTTTTTAGGATTCGGGGGGGGAGGCTTATGAGACGTCGACATCCATCAACATTTGGGTTAGATTTATTTTACGATCCCAATTCTTTACCTTTAATGTTTGAAAAGTTTATATATTTGCGTATTGCTTGAAAATTATTAGTTTTATAAAAATATATTTCAAATAAAAGATTTGTATTATAAATAGCCCTACATATTTGCAACTACAAGTAATTTCATATATCAAAGAGTTTCGGAGATATGATAAAAAATAATAATTTAAGCATCAGACCGTAATCCAAGTCATCTTACTGAAATATTGAGAGTAGCCATTTTTTTAAAATATTTATACATTTTTAGAAATGAAATTTAATCAAAATAGTTAGAGCCAATTTCAAGAAACTATAATTTTTCTCTTTTTTCCCTTCAGTGAATTACCTTTAATTTTAGGGCTAGATATCCAATTTAAAATATCCCTCAGGGCAACCTTATGAAAACCCTAGATGCCAAATTTTCGTCCGATCGGCAAAATAGTTTAGTCTCTAGTCCTAGGTACAGACAGATGGAGATTCAAAAACCACCTTTTTGTATTCAGGGGTCATTAAACCTCAAAGTTAATCAAAATCTTGAGTTTGGTTCTGTTTAAGACCACAATATTTTCTCTACGTGTAAGATAACGAGAAAGTAAAAATATAGATGAGGCCTATTCATAATGTTTAATTGTTGACCGAAAAAAGTTTACACGTCACTCAATCCAGGTGCTCACTCTGATCTAATAATAATCTACATACCATTTCAGGTCTAATTATAATCTATATACCCACTCAAATCAGGTCTTCTGATAATCTATATACCTACATAGATCTTATGATACTCTACAAATCAACTGAGGAATTAAGCTAATCACTGAACCCATTCAGATCTTATATGCTTCGTACCCACTCATATATCTTATGAATAGCTATGTATCCACTCAGATTTTTAGACATACTACTTACCCACTAAGATGTTATTCTACTCTACGAGTCCAATTAGAACTAATGATAATGTGTCCACTCCTGTCTTATGATGATAATCTATGTACACATTCTGGTCTTATGATACATTACGATTGCATTAAGCCCTTTTATACTCTACTTAAACATTTGATTATAATACTAAAAAACTCTAAACTGGTCTTAAACTATTTGATAGGTCCACTCAGATCTTAAGATATTCTAATAAGCCAATCTATTACTATAACATTCTACGAATCCTCTCAGCTCTCATGATACTATTCAAAACCACTCAGGTCATATCCACTAAGCCAAGATCTTAATGATAATCTATGTACGCACTTGGATCTTATGCTACTCTACGAATACACTTAGGTATTGTGATAATCTACGTACCCATTCATGTCTTATAAATATATATTTATCTATAATCTACATATTCACAAAGGTCTTATGAAAATGAAAATCTATGTAACCACTCGGGTTTTATTTTAATCTACCAATTAATGCATAACATATGCTACTCTACAAAGTTTTTAAGTTTTATCTTAATTTACATACACATGCAGTTTTTATGAAAATCTATGTACCGTGCCAAATTTATAATACTTTATAATGTAAAACTAGAATACAATATATACTAATTTCTTATGCTACTCTACAATTCCACATCAGTCCTTTTATTATCATCTATGTGGTCACACAGTTCAAATGAAAATCTACGTAACGACTCAGTTTTTATGTTAATTTATGCAATGACTCTGGTTTTATGATAATCTCTGAATCCACGTAGGTCTTACTTATTCAACTACTAATTTACTTTGGTTTTATTATTATATATGAATCCACTCAGGTCTTATTTAACGCTATGAATCCAATTATGTCCTGTGAATCGAAGTACCCACTTGTTTCTTATGATAATCGAAGTACCCACGCTTGTCTTATGGTAATCGAAGTACACATGCTTGTCTTATGATAATCGAAGTACCCACATTTGTCTTATGGTAATCGAAGTACCCACGCTTGTCTTATGGTAATCGAAGTACCCACACTTGTCTTATGATAATCAAAGTACCCACGCTTGTCTTGTGATAATCGAAGTACCCACGCTTGTCTTAGGATAATCAAAGTACCCACGCTTGTCTTGTGATGATCGAAGTACCCACGCTTGTCTTAGGAT